>JAFFST010052760.1:67881-92838 GCA_022414735.1 Noturus placidus
CCGAAACACTTAAGTGTGACAAACATGCAAAGGAACAGGAAATGAGGAAGGGGGAAAACACTTTTTCACACCACTGTAGGTTATTATATATTGGGTTCTACTATATGTATCAACAATCATAACATGAACCATTTGAGCCTTGTAACCAGGTAACACAGTAAAAATTGCAACATCTCACTAATGACTCCCAGAGAGATCAACACACTCATTATTCAGAATGTCTCACCAATTCATGCCAGTGTTCTCAGTTCCACAACTGTGTAACTTCTTAAACTTCCAGAAGCAATCGGTGGGCCCAGACATATACCCATCACACTTTTTGTACACCCATTATACGTCTCTTAGTATTAGCAAATACTACATATTTAATGCTGACATTCTCAGTAGCAGATTCTCTGCAAAGCATTTTTTTTGTGAAGTTATTTGAAATGTGATTGTAGTGAGCTTTAAGTTAAATCTCATGACAGATCTGTTCCATGTCGGTCAACATAATGTCTTCATTGTATAATATATGCAGTGGATTAGATTAGAAAATAATATAAATAAGATCTGATACTGGATAGGTGTTTAAGATTCATATCAGATCATAACCTTTCCTATCAGTTTCAACAATATCACTGAATTATCCTTGTTTGTTTACTAATTAATATGATTCATGTTCAATTAGCAGAAAATTGAAGGGGTTAAACACAACAGACATTCAGTAACATGTCTCATTGTACTTGAGTGGCAATTTATGCCATGTCAGAGAACAAAACCATCATACTCAACATACTCAAGAGGTGTAAACAATCCTATATGGAGTCAAATTCAGCAACAAACTCTATATGAGCTTTTTTGCAATAGGTTTATTACTACTCTTCAGTCACTTGGCCAAACTAATAACTTCAGCGTCACATTAGGAATTCTACCCTGTCTGATAATAACAAGCAGCTTGGTCTTTTTTTTGTGTGTGTGCTAATCACTACCTCTTTTCCTCTAGCTGTGTTCATTCACAGAGTGGTAATTATACCAAGTCGACTGAAATGCTCAATAGACTGTCAGCGTGGTTATTATTGGTGACACAAGTGGTCAGTAACTGCTTTGGAATTGTGAATATGTTGACTGATAACGCGCAATGATTCCTGCTGGAACACAACCAGCATGTCAATTCAGTCCACAGGCATGGACCCCTAGAATGACATTTGACCTGAAGCTCTGACACTGAATATACACATGTACACCAAGTCCCTTGGTATGAAATATTGACTTATGGTCTGACATCTCCTTAATTGCCAGTTTGTCCTTGGCATCAGTATTACAAAAAAGCTATTGGTTGTAATGTTGAATGGTTTCGAATGAATCTATATATATTTCTCTCTCCCACTGTCTGTCCCTTTTGTTCTCCTCCTGATACTGCAGTGATTTTAAATCAGCACTTTTCCCCCTGCACTGTTCATTGTTTCCCTACTCTCATTCAATGGATGTGACAATTACGACATCCTTTGTGAATTTAATCAGGTGGAAGGAGGTAGAGGAGGTGTAAGTAAGTTCCTATAACTCACAGGTTTATATGCAGAAGATGAAGTGATCCTACCAGCAAAGGAGGGAGAGAAGCAACTCGGTTCAGGCTCTAAGAGTGATGTTAGGACTGAATGTGATCACTGCTTCTATGCCAGATGATGCAAGTCAATCTCATTCAATCAGCGTTCTCACACTCCATCGTGCATGCTCACTCTCACTGCTGATTACATTTAGAGTTAAAGCATGGGGCTGACCCTCTCACAGCTCTCAAGCTCTAAGGAAGTATACATTAGTGCTTTTATGAGTCTGGGACCAAATCAGTAACATTAACCTGCCTGCTGGAAGCAGTGCTCATGAGGCAAACTTCCTGCTTAGTGGGGTAATGGAGTATGGTAAATATCATAATGTATCAAGCAATTTCTGAAGCATGCTGTGCCACATAGGTGTCTAGAAAAGTCATAATTTTCATTCTGAAATGATCAAAATAATCCAGTGATATGTATACTCATGCAAGTAATATTGGACTCAATGAGAAACAACAATAAGCACATAACATATTAAGAAAGTGTTTGGTTTTTTTGAGCAGCAAATCCACTTAATCACTTCATCATTCTGCAACACTGTGATATAATGTTGTGATGTTCTCTTTTGTAGGTGCAGTGTGGCAGGGAAGTGAGTGATCTGACCTGGTGGTCCTAAAAAGCTGTTTTATACTGCAGGGATACTTTGCCCTCAGAAGGGAGAAAAGAATGAAGACAAGCTGAGATGAGACATCCCCTGTTCAGGAGGCATGACGGTCTGCACGTTGGCAAGCCCCATGTCATCGTATCATTCCCACACTGGGAGCAATGAGGGGGAGAAAGAAAGACATGAGCATGGCTGGTTAAGCTGGCATTCTGGTAGACTACAGAAATGGTGAAACATTCACCAAGGTTAAAATGAAGGGCAATGTTTAGCAGGGGACCACCTTGCCTCTGACTCCTTTTACTGCTAATACAACTCAAACCAACACACTGTAATGAGCTGGAAATAAAATTTTGGGCAAAGTTTGTCACTGTAATTTCAAATATTGATGCTACATGCAGGAACACAATTGAACACATTCATAAAACACAAAATAAATGACAAACATAAACTACCTCCATATCCAGGGTATACAATTAAACAATAAAGTCAACAAAGCATACAAATAAAATAATTAGGATTATTTAAATTTTTGGCAACAACTTTGTGCTCCTCTTATAAAAAAACAAAAAACAAAAAACAGCAAAACTTCCCTGTCATTCAAATCAGCGTTTACTTGTAAGTTAAACTCTGATTGAACTCAATCTGCATCTCTACTCAGGCGATCAGTGTTACACATACAGATCTGTGTTCTCAGCATCACAGCATGAAAGGGTAAAAGCCAACCTCAACACAATCCCATAAAAACAGAGCTTCTGTCATCTAAGCTTTTCATGTGCTGCCATCCATCACATCAATATCACTTGCAAAGTCCTCCAGGAACCTTATACTGCTTGATGACCAGCTGACCTTCACGGCCCACTTTGCAGATCTGTCAGTCGTGCAAATTCACTCTGTATAATATCAAGGAAAATCAGGCCTCACCTGTATGTAGTTGCAGTGTAGCTCCTGATGCCAGCCTTCCTCATCTCATGTGTCCATGTCTCACTCAATAGCATAAAGGTCAATGGCGTAAAGGCTCCAGCAGTTTTCAATGTAGACGATGGAACAGACTGAAACTGCATTGAGATAAGAATTTGAAAATTCTTTTAAAAGTTACTTGTAAATGTAAAGCATGCATTATTGTGGTAAATGCTATTTGTAAATGAAGCTCCTAATTTGTCCTTTCAGAGATGGGGATACTTTTTCAGAAATATGCTACTTCTTATTCATCTGCTGAAATGTCATACAACTTCAAGAAGCATCTCCCAAAGCCCTAATTGTGAGCATTTGATCGTCTGTATCTAATTTTACTCTAATTTAGGGCTTGCTGCATAACAGTGGTATTTGTGGTTGCATAATATGTCTCTATCCTCTTCTCCCCTCTCTCCTCTTGTATTTCATATCCTTGAATTGTACACCTCATGTAACTTGTAGCTCTTGGCATTGCACTGCAGTTTTTTTCCCCCTTAGCTTTTGCAACTTTCTTGCACATTTCCACAAATGGAAATTCTACCTCTAGCGCTTGCATTAAAGCTATTTCCTGTAACTATATGCTTGGATTGTACAACCCCAATTCTGAAAAAGTTGGGACAGTATGGAAAATGTTAATAAAAACAAACAGGAGTGATTTGTAAATGTTCTCTGACTAGTATTTAAACAACAACAACAACAACAACAACAACAACAACAACAATACTTATAAAGACAAGGTATTTGATGTTTTACATAATGAATTGAATAGTTTTTGAAGGTAAATATTTATTTTAAAATCGATGCATGCAACATGTTCCAAAAAAAGTTGGGTCAGGGGTAATTTAGGACTAACAGCAATGTGACAATTTGAAAAAAGAAGGTGATGTGAAGGAGGTCAGGCAATCATCTAATCATAGTATATAAGGAGTCTCTAAAAAAAGGCTTAGTCCTTCAAGAGCAAGGATGGGTCACCAATCTGCCAACAGAATAATCCAAGAGAATAACAATCCCCAAAGGCAAAGTGGTAGGATTTTGGGCTTTTCACTTTCTACAGTGCACAATATAATTAAAAGATTCAAGGAATATCATCAAATCTCTGTCTGCAAAAGAAAAGGCCGAAAACCATTTCTGAATGTGCCTGATCTCCGATCCCTCAGATGTCATAATCTTAAAAACCATCATGAGTCTGTAATAGATATCCTGACATGGGCTCTGGAATACTTTGGTAAACCTTTGTTAATCGACACCATTCGCCAGTCGAATCGTGTTTTGTGGTCTGACGAGCCAACATTTCAAATAGTTAATAGTCAAAATAGTCTGTCATGGTATGGGGATGTGTCAGCGCTCATGACATGGTTACTTGCACATCTGTGAGGGCAGCATTAATGCAGAAAGATATGTACACATTTTGGTGCAACATATGCTTCCATCCAGAGTAGGACAACGACAAACCACATTCTGTCTGGATTAAAAGCACATGGTTGCGTAAGCAGAGAGTGTGTGTGTTAGAACTTCCTGCCTGCAGTCCTGGCCTGTCTCCGATTGTGAATGTGTGGCGCATTATGAAGCGCACAATAAGACAATGAAGGCCCCGTTCAGTTGTGCAGCTGAATAAATGCATAATGGATGAATGGGGGAAAATTCTGCTTGCTAAACTTAACCAACTTGTGTCTTCACTCAGCGCCCAAACGCTTAATAAGTGTTATTGAAAGAAAAAGTGATGTTAAACAGTGTTAAACAGTCGACTGTCCCAACTTTTCTGGAGTGTGTTGCAGTCATCAGATTTGAAATGAGTGCATATTTTGAAAGATAAATACAATTTACAAAGTAAAACATCAAATAATGTGTTAATAATGTGTTTTCAATATAGTACAATGTGAAGTGAATTTTCAATGTGAAGTGAATTTCCATACTGTCCCATACTGTCCCAACTTTTTCGAAATTGGTGTTGTACTAATGTCCCAAATGAACATAAGTAAATGTGAGAAGATGCAAAACAAAGAGAACAAACTATTTTCTTTACAAATAAAAACATCTAACTCTCCAAACATTCAGCAGGGATCCTTTACTGTTCCAAATTCAACAACAATCTGGCAAACTGATCATGTGTCTGTGTTTGAAGGGAAATGATTATGTTTTTTCTCCTGTTTAAAAACATGCTATATAATGAGTCGGTTCTTTGAACTGAGTCTTTAGGGTGAATTTTGGGAGCCATCTCACAATTCTGAAGAGTTGTTTTGTTTAGATGGGGACGAGACCAGTAGAGTGGATTTTGTGATGATGTGGTTTTACCATATACATATACAGCAGTGCCAGAAAGAGTTCATTGTTCTATTTCACCCCCTAGTGGAATAACTGAGATTTTGCCCACCCCTCCTCAAATTTTTCATCCAATTAACGGGTCCACGAGATAATTTTATTAAGAGCACAGAGCATTCATTTGGTGGGATGTATAAGAACCTCCAGTTTCAGCTTTCCATATGTTTTATACCCCTGATTTAAATGATAGATGATGACTTACAATATTGGTTAGTTAAAACCAAGAGAGAGAGAGAGAGAGAGAGAGAGAGAGAGAGAGAGAGACAAAGAGAGAGAGAGAGAGTCACATATGTAGAGAATCTGGACTCCACTTCCCATCAGCCACTGCAGAGGTCACATATTTTCCTGCACCTGTTTCATGTTTTGATTAATGAGTACTGTTGTGTATATATAGTCATTGTCTGCACCGTTTCCTTGTCTTTCGTTGTTTTGACTCATGTCTCCATGTCATGTTGATTGTTTCTTGTCTCAGGATTTTGTTTCCTGCCACAGTGTTTTTGTATATTCATCTTAGGGTCTTTGTTTTGTTGTTTGGTTAAATAAATGTTCTATGAAAGTCTGCGTTTGCTTCCGTCTCAATCCTGCATCATGACAGAACGAAAGACCTATATCTGGAAGCAGCAGATCACAAGAATGGACGACTGGTTTGCGAGGTATCAAGTGTCGTATGATACACTTGTGGAGCGGGAAAAAGGACTGATGCACTTCTTGCTGAGAATGATCGCCTGCTAACGCAGCGAGAGCTGCTGCGGCGGGACGAACCATGCGCCAAGTCTCCGGTCGCCCTCCAGGACAAGCCGTTCGTGTGGGGGGGGGGCCCTACCTACCATCCCTAAGCATCGCTTCGCCTTCCTGCTCCGCAGAGGACAGCATCACCACGTCCCCGCTGCCAGAGAGCTCCCCACGGCAGAGGAATCACACCACGCTGCCCAGCCTGGAGGTGAAGGCTGGCCTAAAAAATTTTTGGGGGGGGGGCAATGGCGACAGGAGAGCCACAGTCAGAGGTTAACATGGCAACCTCTGGCCCCCTGTCTCCAGTCAGCATGGCAGCCTCAGAGCCCCAGCATGAGACCAAGGGGGACATTCCGCAATCTCCAGTACCGGTGGACGACGCCGCTCCGCATTCCTGTTCAGCTGAGGTCGTCACTCCGCGCATTCCTGTTCAGCTGAGGACTGCGCTCTGCATTCCTGCTCAGCTGTGGACGTCGCTCTGCCTTCCTGCTCGGCTGTGGACGTTGCTCTGCTTTCCTGCTCGGCTGTGGACGTCGCTCTGCCTTCCTGCTTGGCTGTGGACGTCGCTCTGGCTTCCTGCTCAGCTGTGGACGTTGCTCTGCCTTCCTGCCCGGCCGAGGAAGCCGTCCCGCTGCCTTGCCTGGCTGAGGAAGCCGCCCCACTGCCATGCATTCCAGAACCACCAGGGGTGGCGCTGTGCGTTCCCATAACCGCAAAGGGCGGAATCCAAAGTTCCAGATCCGCAGGGGGCGGCAAGGATTGCAAGGAAAGTAAACTCCAAGACAGTGGCACAATCCTGCAAGTCCTAGAGGAGATACAACAGCTTAAAGTATAGACTCAGACTAAAATGGAACAATTGGAGAAAAACATGGACAAGCTCCAGAGAGATAACAAGTCACTCTGAGAAGAACTGTATAAACTTATGGACAAGCTGGAGTAAAAAGAGTCCCTGATTCACTGTCTCAAACAGCAGCTGACAACCTTAGATGAAGTATTGGAACAGTCTCATAATCAAAGCACACCCAATTTAACAACCAATAAGAACAACCACATCACCACCACTAGCCTCCAGCTTGCCCACAGCCAAATATATCACCCAACAAACCAACCAGATAGCCACCCAACTATCCAGTCAGCAAGCCACCATACAGAGCAGTCAGCTAGCCACCCCAATCAACCAACAAACTAACCACCCCCACAGACCAGCCAACTAGCGACCCCACAGACCAGCCAGGTATGTACCCCACAGACCAGCCAGTACACAATCCAGCCCACCAACTATCCAGAAGACCTAAAGACTGCAGTTCTTATCCAATGGCAAATATTTAAATCACAGAAGGCCGTTCCCCACAAGCCTTACAACACACACCATGTGAAGCCCATAGAGCTGTGGTCAATAAATCCCAGGCCAACCAATCCCTTCCTAGCAAAGCACAGACTTCAAGGACTGAATCCGGATAAGCACAGGGACAGGATCCCATCATCTGCAGTTTCCTGTGGTGGAATAAAGAAACACAACCTCTTTTACCTCTGCAGCATCTCATGTATGCTGATGTACTTCGAGGTACATCAAAAATTCCTCTCTTTCATCTGTACTATCAATAACTAATTTTACAATGAAATCCCACTCTATAAGCTCCTGGAATATTCAGGATCTATATTCTTCAGTTTTAGGAACTAAAATCTCAAATGCATAGTTCCTAAAATACGAAACATGACATTATCATACTGTTTGTCACGTATGTGAGATTGAGGCGGAAACAGTCGCAGACTTGCGTTTGAATATTTATTGAAAAGAAGAACATACAACAACGAAAATAAAGACACTAAGACTAACCAACATAAACACTAGGGAAAGAAACAAACACTATGGCCTGAAACAAAAACACAATGGCAACTATACAAACACACTGTGACAAAGAGACGTGAGTCCAAACAACAAAAGACAAAGGCTATGTGAAAAACAAGGACTATATATACACATACACACACCTTAGTGCGCATTAACTACAATGTGAAACAGGTGCATGAAAACATGTGACTTTGGGTGAGCAGTGGCTTCTGGGACATGGAGTGTACAAACAGACTTGGGTGGAAACACACAAAAACGGAAACACAGTCCACGTGTTGAGAACTGTGATGCACTCTGCTTCCGGCAGAGCAAAGGTGCAGTGCCTGCACCCGGCCACCAGAGTGCGCCATGACCAGCAACGGTGCAGTGCCTGCACACAGCCACCAGGGGGGAAGTGTGACAGAGCCCCCCCTTTTGGCAGACCTGGCCCCCTGGGCAGAACCCGGGGACCGAGGCTGAGCGACAGCGTCCACAGTGGAACAAAGAGGCTGAGCGACGGCGTCCTCGGCGGAAGAGAGAGGCTGAGCAACGGCGTCCTCGGCGGAACAGAGAGGCTGAGCGGCGTCCTCAGTTGAACAGTGAGGCTGAGCGGCGTTCTCGGTGGAACAGTGAGGCTAAGCGACGACCTCCGCAGAAGAGGGGAATAGCGTGGCATACGCTGCGGTGCAGGAGGGCAGAGCGCCATCCTCAGCTGAGCAGGGGGACTGGGTGACGACCTCAGCCGAGCAAGGAGGATGTGCCGGAGCTCCGGGACTTGAGACTCGTCCTGGAGCCTGTGGGCTTGAGACGTGACCTGGAGCTCGGAGGGGTGTCAGGCGTGACCTGGGGCACAGGGGCGTGAGGCATGACCTGGGGCACAAGGACGTGAGGCGTGACCTGGAGCTCAGGGTCGTGAGGCATGACCTGAGGCACAGGGGCGTGAGGTATGGCCTGGGGCTCAAGGACGTTAGGCGTGACCTGGGGCTCAAGGGTGTGAGGTGCGACCTGGGGCTGAAAGGCATGAGGCATGACCTGGGGCACAGGGGCGTCAGGCATGACCTGGGGCTCAAGGACGTGAGGCGCGACCTGGGGCTCAAGGGCATGAGGTGCGACCTGGGGCTCAAGGGCGTGACCTGGGGCTCAAGGGCGTGAGGCGTGACCTGGGGCTCAAGGGCGTGAGGTGTGACCTGGGGCTCAAGGGTGTGAGGGCGTAACTTGACTCGTGGATGTGGACGTAACTTGGTTCTTTGACGTAACTTGGCTCTTGGATGTAACTTGGTTCTTTGACGTAACTTGGCTCTTGGATGTAACTTGGTTCTTTGACGTAACTTGGTTCTCGGACGTGACTTGGTTCTCGGACGTGACTTGGCTCATGGACGTGACTTGGCTCATGGACGTGACTTGGCTCATGGACATGGATGTAACTTGTTTCTTAGACGTAACTCTTACACCCTACCTATCGATTGTTAAAAAAAGAGCTCTCACATATTTGGCTTCAGTTTCAACAGGGTGTAGTGAATAATGACAAAAGCATAATTATCTGCGCAGTTTATTCTCCAACTGCAGAGTCCCCATACTACACTGATGACTTTTCCCACAATTTCCAGACAGAAACCTGTCATTTCCAGGCTCAGGGAAATGTACTGTTGTGTGGAGACTTCAATGCCAAGACAGGTTCGGAAAGTGATACCACAGATATCCATGGCAAAAATAACATCTTTAATACACTTTCCTATTTGATCCCTACAACAAAACAAAGAGCCAACCCAGATCCTGTTAGAAATAAGAATGGCAAGGAGTTAGTGCAGCTCTGTCAAAGCCCTGGCCTGGACATGCTTGATGGTAGGATCTGGGGTGACTCATTAGGTCTTTTTACTTATTGCTCAGCACTTGGGTTTAGTGTAGTCAACTACGCCATTACTGACATGTACCACTCCTGCATAAGTTTATTCACTGTCAGACCACAGTTACCTTTATCAGGCCACTGTCAAATTAATGTGTTCCTAAAATGACTTCAACAACCAAACAACACAACAAGAAAAAACTACAAAATACTAAAACTTAATCAGTGCTATAAATGGACCCCAAACAGTGTGTCTGTATTTTCCAATACAATCAGTTCTGCAGAAGTTACTAATCATATTAAATTTCTAAGAACCAAATTCCAGCCCAACCAAACTAATGTAAACCTAGCAGTAAAAAAGATCAATGAAATATACTACATATCTGCAACCAAGACAAACCTGTGTAAAACAAATAAAAAATCATGAACAAAGATCCAAAACTGAAAAATGGTTTGATAAGGAATGTGAATCCGCAAGAAAGAAACTCAGACAGCTATCAAAAACACAAACTACCACAAAACACTGAACTCAGACAAAAGTATTGTGAAACACTTAAGAACTATAAACAGATAATTTATAAGAAAAAACAGCAGCACTACCATCAGACATTAAGGGAAATGGAAGAATCCATTAATTAAAATCAGTTCTGGGAGAAATAGAACAATTTAAACACAAAACAAACGAAAGACACCTCCATAAAAGACCCAACAAGAAAATCTATTTTGATTCACTCTTTAAAGAAGTCTCCCCACATAATTTTACAAAAGATCAAACATTAACCCAAAATTAGCTAGAAAAATTTGAAACAGTCATAAAAAATAATCAGAACCCGCTTGACTACCAAATTACATAGGAAGGATTGGCTGATGCACTCAGAAACATATATACATATACATATATATGACTTTATCAAGTCAATCTATCTGAACAAAAATGTAGTATAAAACTTCACAACAAAAGGACAGAATACTTCACTCAAGGGCATGGAGAGGCAGGGCTGAAGCCTGAGTCCAACTCTGTTCAATATTTATGTCGATGAGTTAACGGTGTTACTGGAACAATCTGCAGCCCTTGGACTCACCCTAAACAATATGAAAGTAAAATCTGCTCCTGGTGCTGCTGTCTACTACTGAGTAAGGCCTACAGCAGCACTTGGACCTGCTGGAGCAGTACTGTCCGAACTGGGCCCTGACAGTCAATCTGGTCAAAATCTAAATTATCTTCTTCCAAAAAAAGGCCAGATCTCAGAAACACAGACACCTGTTCACTCATGGAAACACTTCCCTAGAGCATTTGTTACACTATGATTACCTAGGACTGAAAATCAGTGCATCAGGAGGCTTTGATCTGGGAGTGAATGCACTAAGGGAAAAAACACAAAGAGCTCTTTATTCACTCAAGAAAAAATTCTATGAAATAGACATCAAAGTTAGAATTTGGTGTAAAAAATCTTCAACAGTGTTATTGCGCTGTATGGATGTGAGGTTTGGGGTGCACTCAGAACACACGACTACATCCCAGAGTCCCTGCATGCAGAATTCTGTAGGAATAT
Source organism: Noturus placidus (assembly GCA_022414735.1). Lineage (NCBI taxonomy): Eukaryota > Metazoa > Chordata > Actinopteri > Siluriformes > Ictaluridae > Noturus > Noturus placidus. The sequence continues at coordinate 79,301 of JAFFST010052760.1, forward strand.
CCTAAACTTTCAAAGAAATACATGCATGTAGGGCAAAATTATGCCGATGATTATACCCATACACAAAAGAACTGTAAAATAAAAAAAAAAAAAAAAAAAAAAAACAGCCCTAAAACCAGTCCCCTCTGTCAGCTGGTCCTGAGACTCACTACCACTCTAACCCCTAACACACTAACTACTAACACATAACAGTCTCAGACTAGCACTGCTCACCAAAGTCTAATCAGAGTCAGCCAAATTACTGAGCAGATGAGAAGAGTATATCTGGAGCACTGGGACAGTCAGACCCAAACCCAGGCCAGATTACACTGCTCTCGGGCCCTAAACAGAGAGTATGAATTGGCAGAGTATATCTTCACCATGAGATATAAAGGAGAGACAGATCCTGACCAAGTACAGGCTGAGTGAGTACAGTATCACCGTGGAGAAGGGTCGACACAGGAGAACCTGGCTGCCAAAAGAACAAAGTGTACAAGCGGTGAGTTCTAGACAGAGCTGCACGTCCTTATCAACACATAAGAAAGACTTTCACAAACATTTGAATTGAATTGAATTGAATTGAATTTAAGCAAATTTAATTTGCTTTGGGAACAATGTAATTTGTAACATTCATGCCAATAAAGCACTGTTGAACTGAACTGAACTAAAAAAATGAAGCAATAAGCCATTTGGGAGTCGAAAGAGTCGGCTCTTATTGGCAAGCTGAGCCGAGTGCTCTGACTCATTGGAAACAGCCAGAACAAACACACTGAGCAGTCTGCGCCGCCCCCTTTGCAAACTGTTGAAAGTAGGCAGTGAGGACTCGGTGAACTTCTCACCATAATCCCAGTGCAACCTCTGTCTCCAATCATTTCTCTCTCGCCCCTGAACCTGAGCACAGTTCCTGAACAGAGTCTACAGAAAGCTCCTTCTGTGCCATTAAGGGAAACTGGGCAGGTGTGAAGCAGATCCTATAAACCCAGGTAGGAGGAAAGTGTTTTTCTGTTAATCATTTCCAATCCATGAAGAGAAAAGAATCCAAGAAGAGAATTCGCTAAAGCAATTTCAGTATAAATTTTGAATAGCATTACTTTCTAATAGCAGTGTTGTAGCAAGTATTTATATAAGAGATACAGCTGAAGGAGTCTAATTGAATCCAGTTGAATCCACTAGAAACTTTGTCGTTTCTAGTTGCTTAACTTTTTTAAGATCTATATTTTAAAAAAATAATAATTATTAGAATAGTTCAAAAATATATTTACAAAAGTATAAAAGCAAACCACAGTGTAAACACAGTAAAATATTTTTGAATATAAACATAATTGTTTATGAATCCATTGTGAGTTTTCTGAATTTCATGAAATATATATATATATATATATATAATTTTTTTATGAGAATTGTTTTGTATGTAGAATGCCAAGTATTCAAGTTTAGCCCTGATTTCCCTGTTGCAGATTAATTTTGGGGATCACCAATAAATCCCCACCCCCAGCTCAGTGACAAGTTTCTTGCAACTAGCAGGCTAATCTACTACAGATTTGGCAGTGCTGGATTGGATGTGCTTCAATGGGGATCTCTCCAATTCTGAAATTTGGAAAGTTGTGCAGTGTATTTGGCTTTAGGGCAAAAGTAACTAGTTTATCCAACTGTCTGTATAAAAAAGTAAATTTAAAAGATATATGTGTATAATATTTTTATACAGTAATTTTTACCCATTCTTTTGAGATGTGGCAATAATTCTGTATTTGCTGAATGTAAATATCATGTTATTTATTTATTTATTTTATTTATACCAAAAAGGGGGCTTAGTGGTTAGCATGTTTGCCTTGCACCTCCAGGGTTGGGGTTTCGAATTCTGCCTCTGGCCTGTGTGCGCGGTGCTTGCATGGTCTCCCTGTCCTTCAGGGTTTCCTCCGGGAAATCCGGTTTCCTCAATCAGTCCAGAAACATGCGTTGTGTGCTGACCGGCATTTCCAAATTGTTTGTACTGTGTGACTGTAAAGTTGACATCCTATTCAGGGTGTCCCCTGCCTTGTGCCCCATGTGTCCTGAGATAGGCTCCAGGTTCCCCCGTGATCCTGTGCAGTACAAGCTGTATGGTAGATGGATACCAAAGAATGTACACAATAATTATGTTATTATTGTGGTGTAAAAAGGTACTGCGGTTATCCAGACATGTCTACCACTGATCATCATTGATACTTTCTAATATGTTCGCTTTCCTTGTTTCTTCTTCTGACTTTAGACCATGGTGAGTGCTTGGGATGTAGTGCTGATACTGGGCTGTATGTGGCTCCCCTCCTGCATGTGTCAGACTGTCTCTCCTCAAGCTGGCAAACTAAAGCTCCGTCTTGCTGGCTACCCGCGCAAACACAACGAGGGCCGAGTGGAGATCTTCTATAACAACGAGTGGGGCACAATCTGTGATGATGACTTCACTCTGACTAATGCCCATGTGCTCTGTCACCATCTAGGATTTGTGAATGCTATCAGTTGGTCACACAGTGCCAAGTACGGTGCAGGCACAGGTTGGTGTAACAGATGATGTTTCCATTGTGATTTTGAAATGAGGACACAGTATGAATCTTGAACATTTTAGCTCAAATGTAAAGGAATTTACCCAGTGTGGTAGAAAAAAAAAATGGAGAAAGACCAGAATAGAGTTTTATGATAAATAAAAATCCTCACTACTTATATTAAACACTGTGAACCAGTAATTTTTTTTTGTAATCTTGGTCGTTAAATTTTGAATCTGTTTTGCCCTGTCCCTGTTTCCACTTGGCTTGCAATACTAGCATGCTCATTAATTGTGTTCCGCGTCATGGTCTCTGCAGGTAAGATTTGGCTGGATAATGTAATATGCAGAGGCTCCGAAAGCAGCATTGAGAATTGTGTGTCTCGAGGGTGGGGCAACAGTGACTGCACTCATGAGGAGGATGCAGGAGTCATCTGTAAAGATGAGAGGCTACCTGGGTTTTTTGAGGACAACATCATTGAGGTAAGATGAATGCGTCAAGATGAAGACATTGGCATGGACATGGCTTTTTAATGCAAAGGAATTGTAATTTGAATTTCCCAAGTCTTCTACATGTGCAATTGTTGATGTATGTAGACCTGTATGTTGCACTCTGAAAATCTGTGACATTGGGATGCATACAGCAGCTCATTCAAAACAGTCATTTATTTTTTATATTTATTTTCTAATTTGATAGAATATTTAGTGTAAGTTAGTGTACATGTTGCTCATGTCAAATTCAATTTTGAAAGATAAGTATATTGTGCTGTAAATGTTTTGTCTTTTCATGTTTTCATGCTGGAATTAATTATCATGCTTCAAACTGGGCAATTTGAATTAATTAAAGCAATGACTCAGATTCTACAAAAAGAATACAATAGGGCGAGCTCTATCAAAGCATTGTCATTATCTGAATGCTGTGAGTATTTTTTTTTTCTAACAGAAAAGGTCATTTTCGTCAAGTGCTTTTGTTACTGTGATTGTTATTCATGTAGGTTATTTGATAAAACTCACACCAATTCATTTTTCAATTTGCATAAGTTCTACTGGGGAATTGTAGTGATGTGACCTAACAATGTTTTCTTCACTTTCACTCTCTCGCTCTCTCTCTCTCTCTCTCTCTCTCTCTCTTCATGCTTCTTTCCCCTCTTTCCTCGGCTAATTTCTACAGGATGGGGTTTAAGAGTGTAGAGTAGAACATGGAGAAAGCTATCTGCTAGTGCAAGCTGTGCTGCAGCTTCTGCAGGAAATTAGCCTCTTATGGTCTGGCTGCCTGTGTTCTGACCTCAACTCCTCACATCAAATGGCGAGTGTAGTAGTAAGAGAGGAGGGGTGGGGGGACAAACAGCTGCCTGGTCTCTTTACTTCACAGAGGCATACTTAGGTAGGCTGGATTATTGCAAACTAGAGATTTTAGGTAGTAATTTTGCATACATTCTAAAAATCAATTAACATACATGAAAAAGTTTATGATGAGAAGTCCCACTACATAGACATAAAACCCACAATGGGAAAATTTCTACCATAAAAAAAAGAAAACAGTGGGACTGGAAACTCACCACAAAGCAACTCACAAACAAATACCCACATTCACCCACACGCAAATGCACACTCATAAAGAAGCACAAAAACAAATGCAGGGAAAGGAAGAGGTTCTGATTCTGTTCAGTTCGGCAACGACAAGCATACCATGGCACTGTGTGTACATACTTGAGCTTGTGTGTGTGTGTGTGTGTGTGTGTGTGTGTGTGTGTGTGTGTGTGTGTGTGTGTTTGTGTGCGCGTGCACATGTACTCTGCTCACATCTGGATTTCTTGCATATCCTCAAAGTAGTTCCAATTTTGTAATGCTAACTTTGGCAATTGTGTGTTTTTTTTTAATCCAATCACATAACAAATACTAATAATATCAGTATAATACATGGTGCCCCAAAAGTTTCCATATGTAAGGGAATTTAATACTTTTTGGCAAAATGTCTGCTAAAATATTTCATACTTAGTTTAGAAGTATTAGACAACCTTTAAGAACACTTTTTGACGGAAGAACGTATTGAAATAATTCTCATGGCTGGATCAGAAAGCTGTCGCAAGGATGTGATGAACTTTAACAGGAAACACTGTAAGCACATCACACATGACACTGCTGACAAACTAATTAACAAAGGCAAAAAGACTGGAAGTGTTGCAGACCAACCGAGAAGTGAAAGTCCACGAACATCCATTGACGACGGCACAGCCAAAGTGGTGCTGGCAAACACAGTCCCCTATGTATGAGACTTTTGGGACACCCTGTAGTAATATTTGCAATTTGCACATGGTGCATAATGGTGATTTTGTATAAGCCAAATTACAACTTTTTCTACAATAGGCATAGCCTATTAACTACTGGAGTTAGAAGAACTTATATGGTACTGTCATTTCCCCAGAATATTCTATACACAAAATTAAATGCCAAAGATGGAATCAGTTTTCAGGAAAATTAATAGATATAACTACTAGCAATGTGACAGGCATTCAAATATTTCCTTAATCACTTCACGCAGTTTTATGGACAGCAGAATAATGTATCGTTGCTCTTGCCAAGCCTTTTTGCTATTGGGATTGCTTTTATGAAAGGATATGATATTATGCATATTAGCCTGTGGTTTGAGTACCCCAGCTACATTGATTAAACTTAGATAGATCTGTTCCTTAAACCTCTTAAAATCCCAGCTTATTATTCATTCATTCACTGTTACGCATATTATTCAGAAGCTACTATGAATTATTCAGTAACAACAGTGAAACTAATAGGAAAGGTATGTAGTTATACAAGTGAGGAATGTGAGTGTTGACCCATCATTGCCTCCTGAGACTTTAGGGGGCTACATCTGCAAAAGAAGTTTATTAATGACTAGAGATAATGTAATATAATCCACAAGCATCTCAAAAATGTGGCACTATAGCAAAATAATCCACATGGTGATTGTTCAAACCACTGTTCTAAAAGCATTACATTCATATACAGTAGCAGATTTTTAAAGACAGCTTGTGCTGCTACATACAACAAAAAAACTGGTCTTAGTAACACAGTATGTTTCAGATGCAGGTGGATGAGAACAGGTTGCAAGACATCCGCTTGCATCCTGTCAGTGCCCAATTGCCTACTACTAAGGGTGTGGTGGAGGTGAAGGATAAAGAAACATGGGTTCATATCTGCAACACTGGCTGGACTACAGAAAACTCCCGTGTGGTCTGTGGTATGATGGGGTTTCCCTCAGGCAAGACCATGGCAAAGAGGGTACACAGGTATGAGATCAGGAATTACATATGGGTACCAGAATGTAATACAGGGGCATCTCAAAAATTTGAATATCATGGAAAAGTAATTTTCCGTAATTCAATTCAATGGGCACATGGTGGCTTAGTGGTTAGCACGTTTGCCTGACACCTCCAGCGTTGGGGGTTCGATTCCTGCCGTGTGTGTGTGTCCTTGCATGTTCTCCCTGTGCTGCTAGTTTCCTAAGTGTACTCCGGTTTCCTCTCCCAGTTCAAAGACATGCATGGTAGGCATGTCCAAAGTGTCTGTAGTGTATGAATGGGTGTGTGTATGTGATTGCGCCCTGCGATGGATTGGCACCCCGTCCAGGGTGTACCCTGCCTTGTGCCCCATGCTCCTCGGGATAGGCTGCAGATTCCCTGTGACCATGTAGGATAAGTGGTATAGAAAATGGATGGATGCAATTCAATTAAAAAAGTGGAACTTTCATATATTTTAGATTCATTACACATAACGTAAAGTATTTTAAGCCTTCTTTTGTTTTAATGTTGATGATTACGGCTTACAGTTGATGATTACGGCTTCCTGGTTCAGTATTGTTTAAGTATGTCTTTAATTTGGCCCAGGTGTCCATGTTGTAGTTTGACTATGTTTTCTATTTAAACCCCTCAGTTACTGCGCACTGGGCGCAGTATTATCATTAGTAGAGTGAGTAAAGTTCATATAGTTTGTTACTTTGAATGTGTACGAGTCGTGGACAATAGTCAGGTTAAGTAGCATGTATGTGTAGCATGCTAGCGGTCATAGCTTCGTGTTTGTTTTTGTGTAATGCCTAGATGTAGTCTCATTGTTAGGCTTATTAAGTTTAGACCATGCTCCCTGTGTTTGGTTTGTTTATTTGTTAATCAATAAATACTTTGACCTGCACTTGCATCTACCTCCAGTCCATAACTCTAGCTTTGGGATGGGAAGTTTTTTCTTTGTGTTGTGCCATATTTTGTGTGCAGCCTCTGCTGCCTGACAGAGGCTGCCTCGTCTTCCGTGGCAGCTAGAGACAGCTCGCACAGGGGCCAGGACCCCCAATGGAGGGGGGACTTGGTGCTTCAGGAGGAGCACCTTTTGGAGGGGGGTTCTGTTATGCCACGGCCAGCAGATGGCACTGTGGCATGGTGCCTAACAAAGACACGAGACTCTGTTGTTTTGCTTCATTCACTTCCTGGTTCAGTATTGTATAAGTTTAAGTATGTCTTTAATTTGGCCCAGGTATCCATGTTGTAGTTAGATTATGTTTGCTATTTAAACCCCTCAGTTACTGTGCACTGGGCGTAGTATTATCATTAGTAGAGTGAATATAGTTTATATAGTTTGTTATTTTGAATGCGTACGAGTCGTGGACGATAGTTAGGTTAAGTAGCATGTATGTATAACATGCTAGTGGTCGTAGCTTCGTGTTTGTTTTTGTGTAATGCCTAGATTTAGTCTCATGGTTAGTAATATTAAGTTTAGACCGCACTCCCTGTGTTTGGTTTGTTTATTTGTTAATCAATAAAGATTTTGACCTGCACTTGCATCTGCCTCCAGTCCATAACTCTAGCTTTGGGATGGGAAGTTTTTTCTTTGTGTTGTGCCATATTTTGTGTGCAGGTCCAAACTCCCGCCCAGAGTTTCCAGCCTGTCCTAACCTGCCTTGCTCCCGCCTCCCAGGATGACACCACTGAGCGGCGGCTCTGAAGAGGAAGAAGAGTGAGAATGGTGTGATTTGTTGCTAGGAGGTTGTTTGGTTTGTGTTGTTTGCCCTTGATGCTATATAAGAATAATATATTCTGACTTCTGTTCGGGGTTTTGACTCTTGCCTGGGGGTGTTGGCTGTGATTTTGGTTGATCCTGTAAGTGGGTGTGTATACTCTTCACCAGTGTTTTTGTATGTTTTTGTGTTTTTGGCTTAGGGAGTTAGGGAAGTATTTGTATTTTCTTTGTTATTTTCTTTTTAGGTAAGCTAACTATTTAACAATATAATCCTGAAGTTATGCCTGGTTTGGTTCTTTGTAGAGTTGTATGTATATAATTCTGTGTTGGACAATATACCACAAATTTGTTTTGAACAATCTTGTTGTGTTGCTGTTCCAGGCTCCCTCATTTTTAAAGGTAAAATTCCATTGAATCCCAAGCTCTGTGGTAACCTAGACTGGGCCGTAACAGATTTGGGGGCTCGTCCGGGATAGATTCTTTATCTTTTCTTTTTGTGGGGAGTCAGGTTGTGTTGGTGTATTGTGCCTTTTGTAAGGATGGCATTTGATTTGATTAAGTTTACGTTGTGTCCTTCATTAGAGGACTTTGATAGTTGTAGGAAGCATGATCTGCTCCTTATTGGAGACTTTTTTCATGTGGCACTTCCCCATACAGCTAGCAAAAAAGGTGGTTAACGTGGAGTTGTATGAGGCACTCATGGATCAACAGATCCTACCTGAGCGTGAAGGACTTCCGGGTGTCTGTATTTATAATACAGAATTGTCGACCTTCTGAAAAGTATATTAATTTATGCATTCAATACTTGGTCGGGGATTCTTTGGCATGAATTACTGCATCAGTGCGGCGTGGCATGGAGGCAATCATCCTGTGGCACTGCTGAGGTGTTATGGAAGCCCAGGTTGCTTTGATAGCGGCCTTCAGCTCGTCTGTATTGTTGGGTCTGGTGCCTCATAGATTCTCTATGGGGTTCAGGTCAGGCAAGTTGGCTGGCCAATCACGCACAGTAATACCATAGTCAGCAAACCAGTTACTAGTAGTTTTGTCATCGTGGGCAGGTGCCAAGTCCTGTAAAAAAGGACATCAGCATTTCTATAAAGCTTGTCATCAGATGGAAGCATGAAGTGCTCTAAAATCTCCTGCATTGACTCTTGACTTGAGAAAACACTTCTTGACCAACACCAGCAGATGACATGGCACCTCAAATCATCACTGACTGTGGAAATTTCACACTGGACTTCAAGCAACTTCTGTGATTCTCCACTCTTCCTCCAGACTCCAGGATCTTGATTTCCAAATGAAATGCAAATTTTACTTTCATCTGAAAAGAGGACTTTTGACCACTGAGCAACAGTCCAGTCCTTTGTCTACTTAGCACAGGTAAGATGCTTCTGATGTTGTCTCTGGTTCAGGAGTGGCTTAACACTAGGAATGTGGCATTGTGACATTTCTGTAACATTTCTTTATTTTGAGATACTGGATTTTTGATTTCCATGAGCTGTAAGCTGTAATCATCAAGAAAAGGCTTGAAATATTTCACTTCATGTGTAATGAATCTAGAATATAGGAAAGTTCCACTTTTTGAATTAAATTACAGAATAAATGAACTTTTCCAAGATATGATTTTTTTTTAGATGCACCTGTATATTCTTCTTGACAGTATTGAGTATGAGGAAATGAGTAACCTAGGAAGATATGTAACTTGTCAACTGGAAACATGGCTTTAAATGATAATAAATACACTATATGGCCAAAAGTACCTATCACACCTATATGAGCTTGCTATACATCCCATTCCAAAACCATGGGTATTAATATGGAAATAGTATAACATGGTATTACATGGTTATAACAGCCTCCAGTCTTCTTTGAAGGCTTTCTACAGGATTTTGAAGTGTGTCTGTGGAAATTTCTGCCCATGCAGTCAAAAGAGCATTTGTGAGCATTTGAATTGGAAGAGAAGGCCTGTCTCACATTCAACATTCCAATTCGTCCCAAAGGTGTTCAGTGGGGTTGAGGTCAGGGCTGTATGCAGAGCACCTCCACACCAAACTAATAAAACTATGTCTTTATGGGCCTTGCTTTGTGCATAGGGGCACAGTCATACTGCTACAGGAAAGGGCCTTCTCTGAACTGTTGCCACAAAGTTGGAATCATACAATTGTCTAAAATGTCTTTGTTTGCTGTAGCATTAACATTACCCCCCATCAACATTGGGGCGGTTGTGGCGCAGCAGGTAGAGCTTGTTGTCCACTAATCGTAGGGTTGGCGGTTTGATTCCCGGCCCACATGACCCCACATACCGAAGTGTCCTTGAGCAAGACACTGAACCCCAAGTTGCTTCCGATGGCAAGCTAGCACCTTGCATGGCATCTCTGCTACCAATGGTGTGTGAGTGTGTGTGTGAATGAGTGAATGAGACACAGTGTAAAGCGCTTTGGATAAAAGTGCTATATAAGTGCGCCATTTACAAAATTTTGCCAAAGCCAGAGTTGTCCTTCAGACTGCCATACAGTCAACTATAATGAATTACTCCAGAGAACAGAGTGATACAAGAGTGGACAGGCGATTTTTACATGCTATGTGCTTCATCACTCACTGGCCCCGCTCTGTGAGTTTGTGTGCAGTACCGCTTAATGACTCAGCTGTTGTTGCTCCTAGACAATTCCATTTCACCATATTAGCACATTTAGTAGATCAGGGCAGATTTAGCAGTGCAGAAATATTACAAACTGTCTTGTAACAAAGGTGGTATCCTACAACCATGTCATGAGTATGACTTTTTCTACTGCCACTGTTTGTCTGTGGAGATTGAGGATTGGAGTGTTTGATTTTATGCACCTGTTAGCAATGTGCATGGCTGAAACACCTGAATACAATAGTTAGGAGTGGTGTCACATAATTTTGGCCATATAGTGTATATGGAATATTACATACAAACACAATACTGTATAACAATTATATACACTCACTGGTCACTTTAATATGATCTCTACACCTGTATTGTTCAATACATCTGCTTGTTCTATGCAATTATCAAAACAGCCAGTCATGTGGCAGCAGCACAATGCATATAATCATGCTGATACAGGTCAAAAGCTTCAAGTACTGTTCACATTAAACATTAGAATGGGGAAAAATGTGCTCATTGACTTTGACTGTGACATGGTTTTTGGTGCCAGACAGGCCAGTTTACATCATAAACTGGTGATCTCCTGGGATTTTCATGCACAACAATAACTAGAGTTTCATTGAATGGTGCAAAAAAACCCAAAAAATTAAATTAGAAGAGAATGGCCAGAACCTCAAATAACCACTCATGTCGAACCTTGATGTGGGTGGACTAGATCAGCAAAAGACCATACCAGGTTCCACTACTGTTAGCCAAGAACAGGAATCTAAGGCTACAGTGTCTATAGGCTCAACAAGGCAAAACATACCAGTCATTGAAGGTATTGTATGAGTAAATAAATAAATAAATAAATAAATAAATATATATGTTATTTATATTTACAGAGCCCTCCACTAATATATTAGGACCCTTGGTAAATATGAGCAATGAAGGCTATTATTTGTTAAAAAAAAAATTCACAAAAATACTCTGCAACCATGGATATCAAACAATTGCAAAGAAAACACAGGGTTGTAAAATAATATCTTAAAATATATTTGTTTTGCAACAATGTGTGTGCAACAATTACTGGCACTTTTTTTAGTCAATACTTTGTGCTACCTCCCTTTACAGAGATAACAGCTCTGAGTCTTCTCCTATAATGCCTGATGAGGTTGGAGAATAAACGACAAGGGATCTAAGACCATTCCTCCATACAGAATCATAACAACATGCCCAGGTCCTCTGGCAGAAACGTAGCCCCAAAACATTAAAGAGCCACCACCATATTTAACCATGGGCATGAGGTACTTATGGCTTATCCATATGGCTACCTCTTTGTTACATGCCTCTCCTGTCTAGAGTCAGGGGGGTCAGGGGGGGTAACAAGGAAACCTAAGGAAACTTGAGGAAAACAGGGAGGGGGACTTAACAGGCAACCAAGCTCTCCCCTCCTATTCCAGCACTCCAACACTTAAGAGTAACATTTATTTGGCAAGTTCAAAACACAAAAAGGGAAGTTTCAAAAAAGACTTCAGACCAGACCAAAATAAATAAAAAAGCTCAAAAGTTCAAAATGAACAACACAATTCTTACCTTCCTCCCTCTCTAACCAACAAAGGAGAAAACATGGATTTGTTTTACTGCTCTGTACTGACTAGACCAGGAGGGGTAGTGCAAGTTATCGTAATGTGCATGCATTAACCCATTGTTATGAATGACTATGGGAATTTGGCCTATGTGTGTCCTCTTATATATACCCCTGTGAAACAGGAAATTATGTTTGGAAAATTTCCTGTTCCTAGTCACCCAAGTGTACTAAAATATCAATGGTAACATACTTCAAATATTCAACCCCAATTCCAAAAAAGTTGGGACAGTATAGAAAATGCAAAAAAAAAAAAAAAAAAAAAAAAAAAACACAGAAAGAGTCATTTGAAATGTCAATTCACCATGTACTATATTATTAACACATTATTTGATATTTTACATTGTTAATTTAATTTATTTTTAAATAAAAATACACTCAATTCAAATTTGATAACTGTAACACAGTCCACAAAAGTTGTGACAGTCGACTGTTTATCAATGTGTAATATCACCTTTTCTTTTAATAACACTTATTAAGCATTTGGCCTGAAGACATCAGTAGGTTAAGTTTAGCAAGCAGCATTTTCCCCATTCATCCATTATGCATTTCTTCAGCTGCGCAACGGTATGGCCTTTCGTTGCTTTATGGACTTTTGCTTCATAATGCACCACACATTCTCAATCGGAGAAAGGCCAGGTCTGCAGCAGACCATGCTAGCACCCACACGCTCTGCGTATGCAACCATGTGCTTGTATTCCTGGCAGAATGTGGCTTGGCGTTGTCCTGCTCTGGATGGCAGCATTTGTTGCTCCAAAATGTGTACATACCTTTTTGCATTAATGATGTCCTCACAGCTGTGCAAGTTACCCATGCCATGGGAACTGACACACCCCCATACCATGACAGACTATTTTGACTATTAACTATTTGAAATGTTAACTCACCTGTTTCACATCACCTTCTTATTTCAACTTGTCATATCGCTATTAGTCTTAAATGGCCCCTTTTTGGAACATTGCAGTTGATTAGGTAACACCTCAAATACATTGTCTAGACGTTTTTTTGTTTAAATACTGTCACGCTCTCGCTGGCAGATGGCGCTGCGGTGTCGACATGTACGGGCGGCTGCAGAGAGCGCATGCACAAGATTGAACTGTTGCCTACGGACACGTGCCTTTGTTTTGGTTTTTGTTCTCTTCCTGGTTAAGCATTGGTTGATGTTATAGGGTGTGTCGTTATTGATCCCAGCTGTCTGTGTTCTAGCTTGATTATGTTTGGTATTTAAAGCCCTCGTGTTGCTTTGTACTTTGCACAGTATTACTTGAATAACTGAATGAATGTTTAGGTGAATATGTCTAGGTGAAGTATGCCAAGCAGTCATGTCTTCGTGTCCTGCTCTCATTCCATGCATCGACTTTAGTTTCATGTTTAACCTCAATTATCTGGTCCAGTATAGACCGTGTTTTATTTGTATTGATTTTCTGATTAATAATAAAGACGTTGATCTGCGTTTGGTTCTGCCTCTGCTCCCATTCTGTAACAAATACAAGTCAAAGTACATTTACAAAATCACTCCTCTTTGTTTTTTTAAGCATTTTCCATACTGTCCCAACATTTTTGGAATTGGGGTTGTATTTTTCTCATATGAATTCATACAGTTCCCAATAATTGTTTCACACCTATATTTAACAAAGATTTTTTGATCAACCTGATTTGTTTACAGTTGTTTGATTTCCATGAGAGCAGAGTATTTTTTGTGAATTTTTGAACAAAGGTTCAACAATAAACAGAATTTTTCACAGCCTTCTTTGCTCATATTTTAAAAATAAATATAT
>JAFFST010052760.1:105035-115355 GCA_022414735.1 Noturus placidus
ATTTTTTTTTCACTTTTAATAATAAACACCTTCATTTACAAATTGCATTTTGTGTTTACTTGTGTTGTCCTTGACTATTGTTTAAATTGGTTTGATGTTCCGAAACACTTAAGTGTGACAAACATGCAAAGGAACAGGAAATGAGGAAGGGGGCAAACACTTTTTCACACCACTGTAAAAGCTTAGTACTATATAATGTCCTAGTCACATTTTAGTTATTTTATGTGTCATGAGTAGGCATTAAAGTGAATTAGTCAAGTGTTATATTTGGAAATGGTTGCAAGAGCAGTAATAAATCCTGCTGTAATTTTGCCTACAGCAGTCACTACCTGTGTGTAACCCCTACCAGGCACTATCACAGCATGGATATCTTTACCAACTATGACCTGCTGGATCTCAATGGCACAAAAGTGGCAGATGGTCACAAAGCTAGCTTCTGCCTCGAGGACACAGACTGCAATGAAGGTAAGGCAGAGGTTATGATTATGGTGCTTTTGATATGCAGAGGCCTGGGCTGCACATATGGGTCTGATTTTGCATTTTGTCTGTGAAATGTAGATGTAGGACAGCTGGATTTGAATCATCAGCAAAATGTACCATTTTAAGGAAAAAGCAAGGTTTGAATTCCAGCTTGCACATCTGGATATAAACGTGTATACAGGTTTTAGAGCAACATATGCTTCCAACTTGATTCCATCCCATCTTTACTTCTGAGAGACCCTAAGATACTCTTTTTATACCCAGTCATGTTGCCAATTGACCATGTTGTCAATTGACCTGTTGCCAATTAACCTAATTAGTTGCTAAATGTCCCTCCAACTTTTTATTTTTAGTAACACTTACTTTTCTAGCCTTTTGTTGCCCCTTCCCAACTTTTCTGAGACGTGCGACCATCAAATTTAAAATGACCTTATTTTTTTCTTCAAACGTTACATTTCCTCAGTTTAAATATTTGATATGTTTTCTATGTTCTATTGTGAATAACATGGGTTTATGAGTTTACAGTGTCCCAACTTTTGGTTGGATTTGTCTTCATGGTTGGATCGTTTTTAGGTTACATGTTCACAGAAAATGAGAAGCATATGATTTGTTAACTTCATTGCTACAGGTGTTTCAAAACAATATGAGTGTGCCAACTTTGGTGAGCAGGGCATCACGGTTGGCTGCTGGGACACATACAGACATGATATAGACTGCCAGTGGATTGATATCACTGATGTTAAACCCGGAAACTACATACTGCAGGTAAACAATAAGAACCTTATTCGTAAAAAAAATACATAAATACATCACGGTCATACAAACACAATCTACGACAGATACCTATATTATTTTGGAAATGCAGAACACTATAATGGCAAAAAATGTAAATATGGTGTTCACAGTCTGCACTCTTGTGGCAGACATATGATACTACAATAGCACAGCAAATTAATAATACTTAAGCATACACTCACTGTCCACTTTAATAGGAACATGTGTACACCTGCTCATTTATGCCGTTATCTAATAATTCAATCAATCCCAGAAGATATACTCAAAAAAGCCCTTCTGGCACCAACAACTATGCCACAGTTAGTCACAGAGATCACATTTGTCCCCCCATTCTAATGTTTGATGTGAACATTTACTTAAGTTCTGGACCTGTATCTGTATGATTTTATGCATTGTATGCTGATATTTGATTGAATTCTGATATTATGATGAACTGCATAAATGAGAGAAAGATACAAGTGTTCCTATTAAAGTGGACAATAAGTGTATCTTTCACTTTATGAGGGTAAGGCATGTAAAAAAAAAAAAGGTTTATTAAACTGACATAGCAAACAATGTTATACTGGAGGAGGGAAGATACACCTGTAGGATTCATTACTTAATATTAACATAACGTGGTCAGTCATTTGTATATTTAGCACTTCCTCCAAAATATGTAACGCATTTTGCTGTCTCTGTCTCTCGCAGGTTATTCTAAACCCAAACTTTGAGGTAGCAGAAAGTGACTTCACCAATAACGCCATGCGCTGCAATTGCAAATACGACAGTCATCGCATCTGGCTGCATCAATGCCACTTAGGTAACTACTAACCCTAATTGAATATATATGCAGGGTTGAGACTTTTCACTTTTCAAGACAACCCAGCATTAATTAGCTCATTATTTATTATCTACCTTATGTTTCTTCTTAGCAATACAATCATTTTATTTCATATTTTGTTCCTAGGTGATTCATACAGCGAAGAAGCAGAGAAGGAGTTTGAACTTTATCCTGGTCAGCTGAATAATCAGATCTTATAACACCAATCACCATCATTATGAACTGCTTTAAGCCACATTGAGAATAGCTTTATAATATAGCTAACTATTTATTCTTACTGAATAGTTTTAATATAGTGTCCACCAAGTCCTAATCAGAGATCTCTTTACCAACATCCGAGGAGTTCTGTGGAATACCATGGACAACAGCTAGCATTTTTGCGTACAGTCAGCTCAGGAGCATTTCAATAGAGGACCTTAAATTAGCCCTTTGTCTAAAAAGGAAGAAAAGGAAATAGCTGAAGTGAGCAGCCCAATTTTGTACTTCCTCATTAACAAACCAGTCCATGTTCATCTTCTAGTCCCTATATTAGATAAATAAGCTTTTAGAAAACTTAAAGCATTTTAAAGGGAATGTTCATAATCGATGCATTCATAAGATGTTGGGCATATTTTTCAACAAAATGTTTGAACTATATGTATTAATCCCTGGTGATTTTATTTTATATAACCTTTTAAGAAAGTGGATTTTCAGCATATATGTGCACTTTATCCTTGTTTTCTACATTTCATATGGCATGAAGGTAAACTCTCAAACTCCATCTATATTTTACGGAAGCCCTAAGCGGCCATGCATTATTACTTTTTTTGTTTCTGTTATTTTCTCGTGATCTCGACATAACAAAAGTTGTTTTCTCACAATGTAATTTTATTGAAAATGGGACTGGTGTTACATCAAGGGTGTAGGTTTGGTCTCATTATTGGTAAGGACACCCACCCACCCTGGAAAAAAAGGAGTGTTTAATGTTGACAACCAACAGGTTTATTAAAATCCATCCATCCATCTTCTACTGCTTACTCCTTTTTCAGGGTCATGGGGAACCTGGAGCCTATCCCTGGGAGCATCGGGTACAAGGCAGGATACACCCTGGACAGGGTGCTTTATTAAAATATAACCTATATTTACATTAAGATCTGTATTTACATTTAAATAGAAATTATACAAAGCAACAGATCAAAGTCTAAAAGAAAGTAAACTATGAAATTACTTGTTAACGGAAAAGAGAAAAATCCAAACAGTGACTAAAGCTATCTGTGGCATTCTTCTAATTATTGAAACCTTTTGTGCAGAAGACAGGGTTATATTTTCCCCAAAGTGGTCTTTTTTATGGTGTATGCTTTGACACACTCAAAACAAAGAACCTTTTTCAGAGTTTGACTGTAGTGAAGCCATGAATACTGACTGTACCAGTTCTGGTATGGCTTACTCCCCATGTCCATGACACTGCTACACATTGACCTGCTTCAGGATCAGGCTCACTCACACTGACTGTCTCCTAAAGAGAAAACTAAACTTAACCTGGTCTGTATCAACATTTGCAAATAATTCTTTTGCATCCTGTGTTATAAAAACTTGCAACTAAGTAAACATTAAAATAGGTAGACTACGGTAGACTTACAATAGACTTACAATACATGTAAATTGGTCATTTACAATTAATCCATAATAGCATATGAAGAGTTCATTTGCAAAAATAGATATCCACCATTTTAATAAATCATTTTTTAAATTGTGCATTCCAGGTAATACAAATCAAGCTGCAATTGGGTTTATTTTCACTTAATTAAAACAACCCAACTGCAGTTTGACTGATATTACCTGAAATGCTCAATAAAAAAAAACATGATTTTTAAATATTCATAAGAATGGAGATATGTGTTTTTGCAAATGAACTCTTCATAGAGTCCTATGTTTAATCGCAGTATCATTTTAAGACCTCACCTGAATCCCTGAAGGTCCAGCTGCTTCTCCCTCAACCTACGCTACGGCATCTTTAGGCCTACATGATTTCTGAGCTTCCAATTGTAATAGAATTATGCATTGGTGAAGATACATAAACATATAGTTAAACTTTGGATCCCATTTGTTTTTGTGGGAAATGTTAATATTGAGTGAATAGGATATTATGTTGCTTTGATGTAAGATTTTTGTTTTTGATGCAAGATGTTTTGATGTTGACTTTCAAAGGTTATACTGTATATTTGCTGAACGTCCTCAAGACTGAATTTAATGCCGATGCCTCCCTACAATTCCCAAATATGAATCATAATTTAGACCTCACCTGAAACCCTGAGGACTCAGCTGTTTCATCCTGCTTTACTTCAGCCTGCTGCTGTGTTTCCTGCATACAAACTCATTCATTAAATGACGACATTTTCATGGGATTTCTAGAATAAAATTCAACTCCACCTAATTTCATATACACACCTATTTTATGTTCCAGCTAGCAACATGACAGTTAGCCTCGTTTTTTTTTTTTTTTTGGTAGCATGATATCTACAAAGTACAAAACGTGTTGTCATGGGAATAAATACTTGATGTATGCTGTGTCATGCAGGTAATAGAGAAAAGGGAGTAAAGTCATCTCAAAGAATACATTTTCAGCCCATGCTTGAGGTATGGAGTGACAGGTTGATAACCACGCCTCCGTGTTTGTACTCTACACTGGCAGCTCGATATTTGCACCTAGGTTGAACCTTGAGAAAGCACCACCCCCTCCCTTTCAGCCAATCAAATGCTAGCATGCCTAAATCCTGGCGCTTCTTAGAGAGTATGCTATGGAATGTACAGGACTTCACTCCAAAGATAATGCAAACGAGTTTGGCAAATATATATATATTTATATGTTTTGGTGGGGACATTTCTGCCCTCCCAAAATATTGGTAGGGACATGTGCCTGCTGTCCATATGCAAATCTACGCCCTTGAGTTGCGTGCACGTTGACATCTTCGCCATCATAAATGTAATAGTTGCCCGTTGTAGAGATGGACTTGATCTCCACATTAATAGAGAGGGGTGTCCTTAAGTAAATCTTCAAACCTGCAGCGATGATCTATTTTCTTAGGCCACCACAGGAGTTCCTTAAACAAAAAGCCAATAGGATTATAACAGAAAATAAACTGATCAAAAGTTTTTTATTGTGATATATTTCATTCATTATGAGAAGATTCATAAGATTTTTGAAGTCTATATACACGCCCGAAGTAAAAAGCTAATGTTAGGATATAAACAAACTACACCACGGTCGCATGACTTCAACGTCACCACCGCTACACTTCCGGCAACTCTTTCAATCTTTATGTACAAAAAAAAAACAATACAAATGAAAAATTATAAATTGATAAATCTACAAGTTGAGTTGCAAGAGTGCGAGTATAAACACAAGGCTGTAATAGAAGAGTTTTCCTGTTCAGCGTGATGACGTTTAATGTCCCAGACAACCTCTGTAGAGCCATTTAGCCACTTGTTCACAACCGTCTTTTTCAAGACATAAAAACTTCTTTAAAAAAAAATCTTGAGTGGGGTAAACGGGAACATATATTGAGCTTGTGTGAACCACAGACCTTATTTCAGGCACTTAACCAAAAAAAAATCCCATCCCAATCAGGATGATTGATGTCCAGCACACAGGAAAATTAATCACAAGAAAACAGATTTTTTTTTTAAAGTACTAATGCATTGCCGCTTAGGCCTTCTGTTGTATTTAAACCCAAATCCAAAACGCTGAAAGAAAAGTGAGTCCATGCAAGTAATCTTATACAATTCAAGGCATACTACACAAAGGTGGACAATTCTTAACTCAAACCCATAATCCACATATGACTGCACAACTGAGGCAGTTTTCTTAAAACCTGTCTCTGACTTGTGCTTGGTAGTTGTCCAGTTTTTATTATGCATCATCAGGAAGAAACCTCAAACTTAAGCACACAATGGACTCGTTCTTTCTGGATAGACAGAAAGGACGAATTACTGTAAGCCCTTGAAACCACTTTGGTGCAGCACAAGTAGCTAAACAGTGCTATAGTTAACAGTAGTTAGTCTTTTCAAAACTGTGCAATGAGATTACTGCATTTGGTCACACTAAATTACCTAACTGAATACATAATTTTGGTGTACCACCAAATACAAAGTGAGAAAGACCATCACTTCTTAAAATGGTTAGCAAAGGCCAATTCAACAAACCTACCCTTTACAACAGAACTAAATTGGTTCTAATAGGAAAATAAGAATTGCATTAAGATTCACTGCAAGAAATACCCTGAGACCATTATTATTAATTACATGTTTTACTGATATAAAACAAAGTTGGAAGGAACAAAACAAGGAACAAAGAATCTGAGAAACAACTTGGCAAACAACTCAAACAGGAAAGAAAAGAACAGAAAAACATGAACAGAACATGGAAAAAAGTTACTGACAATATATTTAAGCCAACTTCTCCTCTCCCTCCTCCTCCTCAAACTCTCCTTCATCTTCAGCAGTTGCATCCTGGTACTGCTGGTACTCTGATACCAAGTCGTTCATGTTGCTCTCAGCCTCTGTGAACTCCATCTCATCCATACCCTCACCTGTGTACCAGTGCAGGAAAGCCTTGCGTCTGAACATGGCCGTGAACTGCTCAGAGATGCGCTTGAACAGCTCCTGGATAGCGGTGCTGTTCCCAATGAAGGTGGCTGCCATTTTCAGGCCACGGGGTGGGATGTCACACACAGCTGTCTTCACATTGTTAGGGATCCATTCAACAAAGTAGCTGCTGTTTTTGTTCTGCACATTGAGCATCTGCTCATCCACCTCCTTCATGGACATGCGGCCACGGAAAACGGCAGCCACCGTGAGGTAGCGGCCATGGCGTGGGTCGCAAGCAGCCATCATGTTCTTGGCATCGAACATCTGCTGGGTTAATTCAGGCACACTGAGGGCACGGTATTGCTGACTACCCCGGCTAGTCAGTGGGGCAAAACCAGGCATAAAAAAGTGCAGACGGGGGAAGGGCACCATGTTGACAGCCAGTTTGCGCAGGTCAGCATTGAGCTGCCCAGGGAACCTCAGACATGTTGTGACTCCACTCATGGTGGCAGAAACTAAGTGGTTGAGGTCACCATAGGTTGGTGTTGTGAGCTTGAGGGTACGGAAACAGATGTCATACAGGGCTTCGTTGTCTATGCAGTATGTCTCGTCCGTGTTCTCTACCAGCTGGTGGACAGACAGTGTGGCATTATAAGGCTCCACCACTGTATCAGAGACTTTGGGTGAGGGGACAACGCTGAAGGTGTTCATAATGCGGTCAGGGTACTCCTCACGGATTTTGCTGATGAGCAGGGTGCCCATGCCCGAGCCAGTACCACCACCAAGTGAGTGGGTGAGCTGGAACCCCTGAAGGCAGTCGCAGTTTTCTGCCTCCTTTCGCACCACATCCAGGACAGAGTCCACCAGCTCAGCACCTTCTGTGTAGTGGCCCTTGGCCCAGTTATTACCAGCACCACTCTGGCCTGTGGAGAAGTGTTGATTATTACATGCAGTTACAGCTAGCAGGAAACAGCAGGCAAATCACATGAGGCACAAGACAGATATGACTGTACTTGATTTACTGCTTTGCATCTGTATGCAGTTAGAGTGCTGTGTAATAATTACCGAAAACAAAGTTGTCAGGCCTGAAAATTTGCCCAAAAGGTCCAGACCTCACAGAGTCCATGGTACCCGGCTCCAGATCTACCAGCACAGCACGGGGGACATACTTGCCACCTGAAAGGAGAAAAAAAAAAAAGGTATTAAAAAATGTTATTTTTTAAAAAAGTTTTATAATAAAATAAATAAAAAAAAAACAACAACAAAACAACCTTGAACTCGCTCACCTGTAGCTTCATTGTAATACACATTAATTCTGTCTAGTTGAAGATCACTGTCCCCATGGTAACTGCCAGTAGGATCAATCCCATGCTCGTCACTTATGACTTCCCAGAACTCAGAGAACACAAATGTATGGTTTTGTAAACAATGACAATGTGTTTTACTTCAAAAGCTTAAACACAAAAGAAAGCAGACTGGCAGGGAAACAGAACAAGCTTCACTCAAATCACAACTTGAAACAAATGACACGCTGCTCCACCAGAGGGCGTGAGAGAGCCAGACAAGTATATAAAGCCATTTTATAAAGCCCGCTGACGCAGGCTGGGGGGGTCAAAGCCTTTACGCTGACTTAAACAATAAAAAAATAATAATAATAATAAGCAATATACAGGCAATAAAGTTTAACCTTTTATTATTCGGACAGTGAACGAGTTGAGTTTTTGGCCGCTGAGAGCTTTCCATGATCCTAGCCAGATACAACCGGCCATGTAAGCTGCAGGGCGCGCGCGCCGGCCAACACCCTTCAACAGCTGAATGGTTTAGCCGTTAGCTCATTCAAAGCAACTCGCTCGTAGCGGGAAAAAGTCTCATAGTAATGGCTCACACATTTGAGCTTCACATTAACACTGACCAAATGTGGTTTACTAAGCCCTTTGCTGCGTTAAATAAAAAAAAAAAAGTCATAACTGAGCCTGTGATACAAAAATATGAAATTAAGTTAGTGTATAAACTTTTAAAACGACCGGGACTGTTAAACTGAGGCCTTCACACACTGTGAGAGGGGCCGTGAAAACCTGTGAATGTGTGTTGAAAAGACAATCTTTCACAGTCTTACCTTGGCACCAATTTGGTTACCGCACTGTCCTGCCTGCAAATGAACAATCTCCCTCATTGTGCACGCTGTAGAACAATAACTCAACTGAAACAAACCTCGCCTGAATCTACACTACGACAATGAAGCCGTAATTTGAGAAGTACGTCTACTTATTCAGTCTGCAGAAATGGCCACAGCGTTCCCATTGGTTGCTTTATGCCATACGCCCGCCTCCCCGACGATTTAATTGGAGGAGGCTTGGCGCGAAGCCACGGATAAATCTACGCCTATTGGCTGATGCAGCGCATACTTAATTGTGATTGGCAGATATTGTTGAAACCATTTTTTTTTTAATGCGTCTTTATTTTACCGGTCAGTTTAAGTTTATAACGGTTCTCCTCAGCGGTAAAAAAAAAAAAAATAATAATAAAATAAAAACCTTCAGAGGGTCCCCGAAACATAGCCGGGGGGCCCTGTATTTTTAAAATTTATTTACAGCGGTGCACATCACCATCCATTATTATCAAAGTTATTACATTTATTATTGAGTTCTTCTGCTATGTTTGACTGGTCACTTGTATTAGGTTTAGTCCAAAGTCAAAAAATAAGTAGCCTGTAAATAATGTCAGCTTGGACCTAATGTGTTCTGCAGCAA
Organism: Noturus placidus; assembly: GCA_022414735.1. Classification (NCBI taxonomy): domain Eukaryota; kingdom Metazoa; phylum Chordata; class Actinopteri; order Siluriformes; family Ictaluridae; genus Noturus; species Noturus placidus. The sequence goes on from JAFFST010052760.1 coordinate 114,447, forward strand.
AAAACTGAAGAATAGAAGACTCTGGTTCCAAGGAATATCATTTTTTAAAATACATCCATCCATCCATCCATCCATCCATCTTCAACCGCTTACTGCTTTTCAGGGTCACGGGGGAACCTGGAGCCTATCCCAGGGAGCATCGGGCACAAGGCAGGGTACACCCTGGACAGGGTGCCAATCCATCGCAGGGCACAATCACATACACACTCACACACACACATTCATACGCTACGGACACTTTAGACACGCCAATCAGCCTACCATGCATGTCTTTGGACTGGGGGAGGAAATACATTTAAACAATTTTCAATGTTCAAGATTTAAAAATACTTAAAATATCTCCATGTCTCCACACAATTCAAAATATAATAATGTTTAACATGTTTAACATGGACACTTCTGAAACAAAATAAAACAAGATTTTTCATGTATAAATGATCTTTAATGTCTGATATTGAATCAACAAATATCCTTCCACCATAACCTCAGACTGGGTTTTGTTCAGTACCACACAATGCCAAGCTACTGTTGTCTAAATCTAAAATGTACAAAATGTTTCACTGGTATTGGGGTGTAGTTCATACCTTTTAGCAAAATAATATTTTTTATGCAGTAGAGAAATAATTAAAAAGACATGCATGATTGCCATGCAAGAGGATTAACAAAAATCCATTCAAGTCAACTGATTCCAACCCTCTTATTTCCATCCATTCTTTCCGTACATTTGCTGAATACAAATGCTGCAGGTAAAGTCTAAAGGTAAAGTGTTATTCTTTCTTCTCCTTGTTTTAGGAACATTGTGTGAACTCAACTTAACTGTCCCTCAATTAACTTGAGCAATTTGTTTGATTGATCCAGCCCATCTTTCTTCTTTATCTTAAGTTCTTGCTCCAGCATTTCTTTACCCCT
>JAFFST010052760.1:118836-131350 GCA_022414735.1 Noturus placidus
AAAAATTACAGTTTTATATCTTTATGTTTGAGGCCTGAAACGTGGCAAAAGGTCGAACAGTTAAAGGGGGCCGAATACTTTCGCAAGGCACTGTAAGTGAAATATTTCAAGCCTTTTTTTGTTTTAATCTAGATCATTACGGCTTACAGTTCATGGAAATCAAAAATCCAGTATCTCAAAATATTACACAATGTTTGTTTTGTCCAGAAACTATTTGAAATGTTGACTTGATGGACCACAAAACATGATTCCACTGTGCTACCGTCCATCTGATGAGACTGAGCCTAGAGAAGTGGCCTGCACTTTTAGACAGTGTTGATGTATGGCTTCTGCTTTGCATAGTAAAGCATTAACTTGCATCTGTGTGTGTAACGGCGAATAGTGTTGACTGACAAAGATTTAAAAAGTATTCCCAACCCCATGTCAGGATCTCTATTACAGATTCATGATGGTTTTTAAGACAGTGACGTTTGAGGGATCGGAGAACACGTGCATTCAGAAGTGGCTTTCGGCCTTGCCCTTTACACACTGAGATTTGACTGTAAAATAATCTTTTAACTTATATTGTGCACTGTAGAAGGTGAAATGACAAAACTCTACCAATTTGTCTTTGGGGAATGTTATTCGCAGAGTATTGGATTATTAACTGACTCATCTGTTTGCAGATTTGGCGAGACTCGACCCATCCTTGCTCTTGAAGGACTAGGCCTTTTTTGGAGGCTCCTTATATACTATGATTAGACAATTGCCTCACTACACTTTTATCTTCAAAAAACTATGCAGTTGATAAGATAAAACATGAAATTCCATGTCTTTATATGTTGTTTTTTGCTTAGATACAAGTCAAAGTACATTTGCAAATCACTCCTCTTTGTTTTTTTTAAAGTATTTTCCATACTGTCCAAACTTTTTTCTGTATTGGTTGTATGTACGTATGTATGTATGTATGTATGTATGTATGTATGTATGTATGTATGAGTGAATGAATGAATGAATTTTTCCTTTATCATTTAAATATCGTGAGGATGTTGGTCAATATAAACATGATGAAATATGAGAGGTAAAAAAAACTGTGTGCTGTGTGTCTCACTGAACCTGCACAAAAGCTGCAAAAACAGGTCTTGAGTAGGTTATGAATGACAAGCACTTGAATTTAACACTACACCAGCATGTACCTGCTCTATTCTGCACTTCATACTTGTTACTCAACTCTGCTTTAACTGCATACCATGCTAAATACCTCTACTGTGGAGAAAACAATACATCACCTTTATCCAGAACAGCATACCAGTGTCGTAAAATGGGCACAGACATAGATGGTAGGCTAAGGCAAGGTAATAGCTTCAGTACTGTGTGAACATCTGTGCAAAAAATACCACCTTTTTAAACCCAGATTTCAATATCCATGCATCCACCATCTATACCGCTCATCCTTCAGGGTCACGGGGAAACATGGAGCCTATCCCAGGGAGCATCGGGCACAAGGCAGGGTACACCCTGGACAGGGTGCCAATCCATCGCAGGGCACAATCACATACACACTCACACACTCATCAGACACGCCAATTAGCGTACCATGCATGGCTATGGACTGGGGGAGGAAACCCGAGTACCCAGAGGAAGCCCCTGCAGCACAAGGAGAACATGCAAACTCCGCACACGTGGGAATCAACCCCCCGACCCTGGTGTGAGGCGAACGTGCTAACGACTAAGCCCCCAAGCCTTGCGCCCTAAATTTCAATATGTACAGAAGAATTAATAATACAAATTATAAAATAAAAATATACATGGCAAAATGAATTACACAACAGACTAAACACTAAACTTTGCGTTTATTTTTGCTTTTGTTCTGTTGCTCAACGCCACAGTATTTTAATATTATGCAGCTTTAACATTCATTTCGTTGTTCCGCCATCTAGTGGATAAATACAATACATTACACATTTAGAAGCCATTATATATAAAAAGGGCGCACGGTGGCTTGGGCCATGTGTGTGCGGAGTTTGCATGTTCTCGGGGGTTTCCTAAAGTGTCCGTAGTGTGTGAATGGGTGTGTGTACCCAGCCGTGTGACTGGCACGCCGGTCCCAAGCCGGGATAAATGGGGAGGGGTGGGGAAAGCAATGGCAAACTACCCCACTACTTCTGCCGACATGCATTATGGTTCGTGTTGATGACAAAAGTGGGCCATAAAGTGACCGACGGTCGGTCTCGACTAATCGGTGATATATATATATATATATATAAAGAAGACAAGGACACCAGGACAGCAACACTATTGCTGATCAATCTATCCTGTACTGCTCACGGATTAGTTCGCGTGGCCGTCGATCATCAAGTAAGGCGTTACTTCCAACTCGTCTGTGGCGCAAATATGGCAGAGAACCTTAAAGACCTAAGCAGACCCCAAATGTTTTTATTTGGTGAATAAAATCAATCTTCAATAAAAAGTCCTGTTGCGTAACCGTTTTAGTTCGCAAAATATTAATTTTCCACCAGCATGCAACCTGGTAAAAATATGAAGCCTACAAAAGTGATGGAAAGGCCAAAGTGTCTTTTCATGATTCAAAACAAACAAGCTCATCTAAGAAACATGGTGGAGGTAATGTCATGGTTTGGGCTTGCATGGCTACTTCCAGAACAGGCTCACTAATCTTTATTGATGGTGTAACTGATGATGGTAGCAGCAGAATGAGTTCAAGAGGCTACAGGAACATTTTTTCTGCCAATTTACAGAGAAATGCATCCAAATTAATCAGGAACTTTATCAACATGGCAATGATCCAAAACACACTGCCAATTCAGCAAATTACTTTATCGGGGGAAAAGTGGAATGTATTAGACTGGCCAGGTCAATCACCAGACCTAAACCAATTGAGCCCATTTCACCTCCTGAAGAGGAGATTGAAGGGAGAAACCAGCTGATACAAACAACAACTGAAAAACAACAACTGATTTTACCAGGTAAAAGCCTGGAAAATCATCATAAAAGAAGAAACCAACAATTTTGTGAAGTCACAAACTTTTCTGTTCCTATACTTTTGCTCACCTACAAATTGAGTGGTCTGATACAAAAGGTTGTATATTTTATGTTATTTAACACAGATGTAAATAAGAGGAAATAAAAGCTGAAATCCTAACCTCTCATCTCATATCCATCTTTTGATCTCAAATCCAAATGTCTTTGGTGTATAGCAAAAACAAATGCACTGGCCTTGCCGTTCCAGTAGATTCAGAGGTGACTGTATATTCACTACAGTGTATACAGATGTATTTGATAGTTTAAACCTTTGATGCCACAGGCTTGAATGAATTAATGTAGCTACAAGGCCAAATTATGTGAGAAATATCTGAGAAAAAAAAAAGAAGCAAGATAGGCACAATGGAGAGAGGTTAGACAGAATGATTTCTCTCTATAGACGGAGCAGAAAGATATTTGTGAAAAGGGCTGAAAAAGTGACTGAATAAGAGAGGAAGAGAGAGACAGTGATTTCTCTGTTACTTACTAAAAAAAAAATTCCTCAGTGTAGTTACTCCAAATCTTATTGTCTTTGTATAGTGGTTAACAAAGGCAAATGTCCCTGTGGAATTGGCAAGCTGGCCTCAGTCACACTGTCAAAGGCTGGGTCTAGGTAGGTGAACTTCAGGTAGAGGTGTACTCATTTACATTTACATTTATTCACTTAGCAGACACTTTTATCCAAAGCGACTTACAAATGAGAGATACAAGCAAAGTGATATCAAGCAGAGAACAATACAAGTAGTGCTACTATACAAGATCTATTAACTGAGTACCAGAAGAAGCAACGTGCGCAGAGTAGAGGTGTAAGTGCAAATTTTTTTTTTTTTTTTTTTTCCTGTGATGGTTAGGTGTTGACGAAAGAGGTGGGTCTTTAGCTGTTTCTTGAAGATGGTGAGTGAATCTGCAGTCCTGATTGAGGTTGTACTCAGCAAGAAGTGTACTTCTTGATGGCCTGTCTAGCTTATGGCTCTTGTTTAGACACTCACCGAATACCTTTTTGGTCAGAGGGATGTGTCCACACTCCATGATCCTTGCCAAACACTCAACTTGGCATCTACTTGTTTATCCCTCACTGTGTTATACGGTAGCCAAGGGTGATGAAACCTGACCTCTTTTCCAGGTTGGGGTGCGTTCAGGCAGCTAGCTGTTCTGAGAGCTCTCCTCAATGCCACTGTGGCTGCGTTCATCATTGAGCAAGCTGGGCAATACGTGGTGGCCCCAGAAGCCTCAGAACAGCTCATTCAGTTGGAAGTGCTTGCCCTCATGCTACAGACATTCATGCTCAGGGAAGTGAGTGCAGATCATATAGGACGTCCAGGACAAAGCAAAACAGGAAACCATCACTTCTTGTACATCACAGCTTGCACTAGCAAATACTCCCTGTGCTACCCTACACTATTAAATCCCATCCTATAAAGTCAGCTGACGAAACATGGAAAAGAAGCATGAAACAAAGAAAAGAGATGGAGAGAGAGGGAGTTTTTTTAATCAAATTATCAAACCATTAAATAAAACAATAACGAAAAAAGTAATTTAAAAAACTGTGTTTGAATGTACTATGTATCCCAATGTCTCCGATTTTCATTCATGTCTATGCCCATCAACAAACATTAGTACCTGCTTTTGGAGCCTCTGCATATTATACTATCAAGCCAAATCTTACCTGCAGAGACCATGATGTGGAGCACAATTAATGAACATGCTCGTACTGCAAGTCAAGTGGATACAGGGACAGGGCAGAACAGATTCAAGAATTCAACAATAATGTGCTATAAATCAATTTATCCAAGATTACAAAAAAATTACTGCTTCAAGTTAAAACAGTTTTTTATTGATTAAAAAACTCTATTTTTACATTTTTATTCATTTAGCAGACGCTTTTATCCAAAGCGACTTACAAATGATTGCACATTCACACATCAATGGTAGCAGAGCTTCCATGCAAGGTGCTAGCTTGCCATCGGGGGCAACTTAGGGTTCAGTGTCTTGCCCAAGGACACTTCGGCATGGGATCACCCGGGCCGGGATTCAAACCACCAACCCTACGATTAGTGGATTAGTGGACAACCCGCTCTACCGACTGAGCCACAGCCGCCCCACAGCTGCCCCACATTTTTGTCATTCTCCATTTTGTTACAACACTAGGTATATTTTTTACACTTAAAAATAAAATTATGGAATACTCTTACTGTGTCCTCATTTCAAAATCATAAAGGGAAACATCCGATACACCAACCTGTGCCCAATACATCCTTGGCACTATTTGATCAACTGATAGCATTCACAAATACTAGATGGTGACAGAGCAAATGGGCATTAGTCAGAGTGAAGTCATCATCACAGATTGTGCCCCACTCGTTGTTCTAGAAAATCTCCACTTGGCCCTCTTTGTGTTTGCGTGGGTAAGCTTTAGTTTTCCAGATTGAGGAGAGACAGTCTGACACAAGCAGGAGGGGAGCCACATACAGCCCAGTATCAGCACTACATCCCAAGCACTCACCATGGTCTAAAGTCAGAAGAAGAAACAAGGACAGAAACATTTTGACATGAACTGAGTGTCCCTTGCACATGAATACTCCTTCTGCACTGATGAGTTAAACAAGAAATGACCTTCGAGGGACATGGAATCCACACTTACCTTTGATATAAAGATGTTTCTTGTGGAGACACTTGTTTGACATGGTTTCCATGAGTTTGCATGGATGGTGAGTAGACCAGGATGTCATCGTTAAGAAGAAACTGGATGACAGCAGGCACACAGGTGAGCCCGTATGGCATTATGCACTACTCAGAGTGACCGAACATGTTGCTAAGCATTGTTTTACATTCCTTGCCTTTCTTGATGCAGATGAGGTTGTACGCACTATGCAAGTACAACTTGGTGAATATTTGGGCCTTTCTGAGCTGTTCAAGGACATATGGTATTACTGGTAGAGGGAAGCTATACTTAATTGTGATCTGGTTCCACCCTCGATAGTATATACAGGGCCTGAGACCGTCTTCTGTTTTTCCACAGAGAAGAATCCAGCTGATGTTGGGGAAGTGGAGGCTCGGACGTAACCCTGCATGAGGGCTTTGTCGATGTACTGCCTCATAGCTTGTTAGCGGGTAGATGTGGTTTCTGGGAGCAGTGGTTCTAGGCTTGAGGACCTTGATGTATTCATGACATTCTTGGAAGTTACGGTCACTAAGAATGACTTAGGGTGGGAGGAGTCTGGTACAATGGATCCTCCTCCTATGGGTCCTCTATGGTGGCCTTGGTGAGGATACAAATCTGCATTCTTTTCCTAATATGTGCAACACTGATTGCCTGAATAGATATGCAGATTTAGTATGTTCATTGTAATCTAATCAGAGTTTAACTTACAAGCGAATGTTATATTTGAATGATGGGGAACTTCTGCCTTTAAAAACACATTGTATGTGTTTTATCTTTAACATTAAAGATATACCCTAGATACCATGCAATTTTTTGTGTCAAGCATTTTGGTGTTATGAATGTGTTAAATTAAGTTCTTACATGTAATGTCAATATTTGAAAAGATGCTGACAAATTTTTAAGTTTTACCTAAATTTTTATTTCCAGCTCATACATAACACACAGAGACAGTGCAATGGGTGCTGGATTGATTTGCATCAGCAATAAAAGGAGTCTGAGGCAAGGTGGTCCCCTGCTAAAAATGACCCTCCATTATAACCTTGTTGACCGTTTTCCCATTTGAGTCTGGCCAGAATGCTAAACCCAGCCATGCTCATGTCTTTATTTATCCCAATCATTGCTTCCAGTGTGGGAATGATATAACGACATGGGACTTGCCCCTTTCCAGGCCCTCATGCCTCCAGAACAGACAATCTCCCATCTCAGCTTTTTTCATTCTCATCTCCCTGCTGAGGGCAATGCACTGGCCATACTCCATTACCCCACAAAGCAGGAAGTTTGCCTCATCAGCACTGCTTCCAGCAGGCAAGTTAATGTCAACGATTTGGTCCCAGACTCATAAAAGCACTAATGCATACTTCCTTAGAGCTTGAGACCTGTTAGAAGGTCAACCCCATGCTTTAACTTCAAATGTAAACAGCGGTGAGAGTGTGTGTGGCACGCACAATGGAGTGGAAGAACATTGATTGAATGGGATTGGATGAATGAAAGGAGGATAATCATCTGGCATAGAAGTGGTGATCACATTCAGTCATGTGATCACACAGAGAGCCTGAACTGGGTTGCTTTTCTCTCTCCTTCTACTGGCAGGATTACGCCATCTTCTGCATATAAACCTGTGACTTATTGGAATGAATTTAAACCTCTTCTACTTGATTAAAAGATTAGAAAATAAGCGCATCGGTTAAATTAAGTATGTAAGAGTGGGGAAATAATGAACAGTGCAGGGGGAAGAGTGCTTAGTTAAAATGACTATCTTATCAGAAAGAGAACAAGACAGAAAATATATAGAGATACATTCAAAACTTTTTCATTTTACAACAATAACAACAACAATACCTTTCTGATGCCAATAGATGGCTATTAAGGAGATGTCAGGCCATAAGTCAATAACTCATACCAAGACACCTGGTGTGCATGTATACACATGAAGCTTCAGGTCAAATTTCATGCTAGCTGTCTTTGTCTATAGATTGAGTCAACATGCTGATTATGTTCCAGCAGGAGCCCTGCGGGAATCATTACACCAGATCAGTCAACATATTCTCAATTCCAAAGCAGGTACTGACCACTTGTGTTACTGCTAATAACCATGCCAACGGTGCATTGAGCAATGCAATCGACCTGGTATAATTACCACTCCGTGAATGAACACAGCCAGAGGAAATGAGGTAGTGATTAGCAATGTAAAAGCCAAGCTGCTTGTTATTATCATACAGGGTAGAATTCCTAATGTGACTCGGATAAATGACACTGACGTTATCAGTTTGGCCAAGTAGCTGATTAGTAGAAAGCTCTTACAGAGTTCATAGCTGAATTTCACTCCATATGGGATTGTTTAAGTGTCTGTTATGGATTATCTGTGATACATTGATTCTCCGACATGGCAGGGGTTGCCGCTAATTAAGTACACTGAAACACGTGAATTGTTTTGGAGTGTTTTGGAGTATGGAGTGAAAGGGCGGCTGTGGCTCAGTCGGTAGAGCGGGTTGACCACTAATCGTGGGGTTGGTGGTTCGAATCCCGGCCCGGGTGATCCCATGCCGAAGTGTCCTTGGGCAAGACGCTGAACCATAAGTTGCCCCCAATGGCAAGCTAGCACCTTGCATGGCAGCTCTGCTACCATTGGTGTGTGAGTGTGCTCTCATTTGTAAGTCGCTTGTAAATGTAAAATGATATTTCTGTAAAGCTGCATTGTAAAAACCGTTATACAAATTGATTAATTATTTTCAACCCTTTTAACTCTATGACAATTGAACATAAAGCATATTATTTAGTAACTACTAAGAATAATTTAGTAATGATGGTGAAACTGATGGGAAAGGTTATGACTGTTCTGATGGTCATGTCAGTGGAATCGGTGCCACACTCACAGAACAAAACTTGGCCTCCAAACACGGCCACCACAAGCACAATGTCCACTTACTCTGTCACGTACAAGCTCACCATCATTCTGATCACACACATACCTGTAGAATCAACCAACAATCAAGCCTCCGACATCTCCCATAACAACAGTAGCATGCAGAGATTCAGCTACTGTTATCTACATTAGATCAATATGTAGTATTGTGGAAAATCAGATATGTATTATAATTCATACAGTACATGAAGTTTGATAGGTGTTAGTCTCGACCCACCGATCGCTTCTGGAAGTTTAAGGAGTTAGAAAGTTGTGGAACTGAGGAAACCAGCATTAATAGGTGAGAAATTGTGAGAGAATATGAGTGTATTGATCTCTCTGGGAGTCATTTGTGAGACACAATGTTTACTGTGATACCTGGTTACAAGGCTCAGATAGGGGACTGGTTCATGTTATGATTGTTGCTTACTTCTCTTACAAGTAAACTGTAAGCGATCTCGGCAGTTTTTAATGACATGGAAGCTCGGACACTGATTTAATTGTTTGTATAACATAGGTGTTATTTCTCCTTAGAGTCATTTCCAAACCTGGTTCAGTCTAATACACTTGTAATTATCAATGTCTATTAGATGGAGCTGTGGTATATTAGGGGTGTGTGTTGTAATGGATTGACAGAGACAGAAGCACAGCTAATTTTTCTTTATTCTCCAGAGAATATCAAATTGCATGCCTGTTTTTTTTTTATCAATCCTGTGTCAGAACATGAATAGGAACCTGACAACACACCAGCTTTGTGGTACAGGCTGTAATTTTACCTGACTCCTACAAACAGACCTTAATGTACTGAAATCTACTATATTATTTGAGAATTGTCTGGTTTATTTAGTGCTTTTTCTGAGGCTTTATTGTTGCACTGATGTACCTTTGGCCCTTTAAAAGGCAGAGCCATTTGGTTGCTCCTCGTCCTGAACTGTGAATGATGTCATTGGGGCTTCCCCAGACCATGGACAATGTTGATGATGACCCCTGCACACCAGCACTTCACCCTAGGGACCACTCCTGCACACATACACACACCCTAGCACAAACTTTGAATAAACACACTTAATTTAACACTTAAACTGCCTATATTTAACAAAGATTCTTTTTTTTTTTGTTGGATAAACCCGTGTTGTGTTTGCAACTGTTTGATATTCATGAGATCAGAGAATTTTATTTAACAAAAGATCAAAAGGTTAAACAATAAAGACAATTTTCCACAGCCTTCTTTACTAATTTACTAAGGGTGCCAATATAAACACACGCAATCGATATAAAGTGTCTAAACACCGCTGCTAAAATGGCAGGTTATTGTGATGTAAAAAAAAAAATTATAATAATTAAACCAAGATAAATCGTCAGAATTTACAATATATAAAATTAAGTATCTGCAGGAATATCTGTCAAATACTGATTACTCTCTGCATGTGAGAACTATTTCTCATATTCTTCACATGTCTGAGCTTTGGGGTAGGGTGACTGGATAGAAGCCCTTTCTTGCAAAAAAATAAATAAAATAAAATAAATAAATAACCACGCTCAACTAAATCACCCCAGGTAGAAAGAATCAAGAATAGCTACAACAACCAGTCGATTTTAGTGAGGAACCTTCAGGTGTCTGCTAGTAAGCTGAAGCACGACAATGATCCAAACCACACATCCCAATAAACAAAAGGGCGGCTATGGCTCAGTCGGTAGAGCGGGTTGTCCACTAATCCACTAATCGTGGGGTTGGCGGTTCGAATCCCGGCCCGGGTGATCCCATGCCGAAGTGTCCTTGGGCAAGACACTGAACCCTAAGTTGCCCCCAATGGCAAACTAGCACCTTGCATGGAAGCTCTGCTACCATTGGTGTGTGAGTGTGTTCTCATTTGTAAGTCGCTTTGGATAAAAGCGTCTGCTAAATGAATAAATGTAAGAGAATGGCTTAACCAAAAGCAGACCAAAATTTTGGAATGATCTAGCTAGAGCCCAGACCTGAATTTAATTAAAAATCTGTGTGGTGGTCTGAAGATGTACACAAGAGATGCCCTTATACTCTGACTTATCTAGAATGTTTTTGCAAGAAAGACAGGTAAAATATTGCCAAGTAGTAAATATGTGCCATTACACAAAAAGACTGAGGGTGTAATAAAATCCAAAGCTACTTCAGCAAAGTATTAGTTAAGGGGTGTGCACACATTGTTATTGTACAAATTTGAATAATATTCACGAAATAACTGGAGCGGGTCCATCGAAATTATTTCTACAGTTAAAGCGCTCTCTAGCTACAAAAACTACAAGAACATTAAATATAGACTACTTATACTACTACTTGTTTCTTAGCAATTACTCAGCGTCTGTCTAGTTAGCACGTAACTTATAAAACAAAACTAGGAAAACTACAGTATTAAGATTTGGAAATTAGCTAAACATCTTTATTATTTTTTAAATTAGTGGTCAGTGTAAGACCTTCATAAACTGGTGGTAAATGTTAGTCACTGATCTGCCTGGCAAACTAAGTCATATATAATAAGCAGGTCCTGAGTGTTTCACTGTTTTTGTTACAAACACCACAAGTTTATCAACTGAGATGAAGGATATGGCATAAATAACACAAATGACAGACGTTTATAGCAAATGAGTTAAATGTATACAGTTATTTTAAAGAAAACGGAAATTTCGTTTGTCTTCACACTACCCAAACCATAATGTCAGTTTAACATGGACACTTCTGAGACAAAATAAAACAAGATTTTTCATGTATAAATGATCTTTAATGTCTGATATTGAATCAACAAATATCCATCCACCATAACCTCAGACTGGGTTTTGTTCAGTACCACACAATGCCAAAGCTCCTGCTTATTAAATTTAAACTTTATAAAAATAATATGAGATGTTTCACTGGTACTGGGGTGTAGTACAAACTGTTTACCAAAATAATCTTTTTTCTGTCGCAGAGAAATAATTAAAAAGACATGCATGATTGCCATGCAAGCGGATTAATAATAATCCAATGACGTCAACTGATTCCAACCCTCTTATTTCCATCCCTTCTTTCTGTATGTTTGCTGAATACAAATGCTGCAGGTAAAGTCAGTGTAATTCTTTCTTCTCCACGTTTAAGGAACATTGTGTGAACTCCAATTAACTGTCCCTCAATTAACTTGAGCAATTTGTTCACACTCATGAGTTTTTTTCTAGATCCAGGCCATGTTTCTCTATGTAACGTCTGTGAAAGGAGGGAGAGAAAAGAAAGACACTTCAGTAACACGATGGTTAAATGACCAATGACTTCATATTTAGATTTCCTCTTAGAAGTACATTTCTTGTTTGCGTTATGATAACTAGGAATGCTCAATGGTAACCTGCCAGTCTGCATTGCTGAGTATGTGCTGCTGCTTGCCTGTGTTATAAATCTCAGAAAAAAGCTTTCAAACGTGAACTGCATTCACAAAACCTAATGTATGCTAGTGTAGTTTTCTTACAATACATACTACATAATCAGTTCCTAAATATTTTCAACAACATTACCAATATCAACCTAATTAAACATGTGTTTTTCTTAAAAGTTGTTCATATTTTACCTTCTTGCGTAATCATACAAGGCTGTTTTTCTGTCTTGTAAAGACATGTGTCTGTCTGCTGGTGATTTCCCAAAAGATTTGGCAGTTGGCTGTAAAAGACAAAAACGTTTTCAGAATAAATGAATAAAACGGTCAACCAAACATGGACGAACTTGCACAACATGACAAGCAGGTTCGGCAGGCAGCAAGCTCTCCTATTGCACATAGAAAACACACAAAAGACTTTACTTTTCTTCAGACATACAGTGGTGTGAAAAAGTGTTTGCCCCCTTCCTCATTTCCTGTTCCTTTGCATGTTTGTCACACTTAAGTGTTTCGGAACATCAAACCAATTTAAACAATAGTCAAGGACAACACAAGTAA
>JAFFST010052760.1:144512-169010 GCA_022414735.1 Noturus placidus
GTCCTTGACTATTGTTTAAATTGGTTTGATGTTCCGAAACACTTAAGTGTGACAAACATGCAAAGGAACAGGAAATTAGGAAGGGGGCAAACACTTTTTCACACCACTGTATACATATACACAGGTGCTGGTCATATAATTAGAATATCATGAAAAAAATGATTTATTTCAGTAATTCCATTCAAAAAGTGAAACTAGTATAATGTATGAGGTGATCTAGCATGTATAGAACAGGACATCTTTGTTGCCACATCCATGATCTCTCATGTTTAGCATTTTTGCGCATAAGGCTTGTTGGTGTATTATGCAGTGGTAATTAAGGAAGTCAAGGAAAGCATCATCTTCCATGCACTTGGCAATGAATCCATTTGCGCTGGCAACCATTGCGGGTGCACTGTCCGTGGTGACTGATATCAATGTGCACACTGGGAGCTGGGTTTTCTCTCACTCAGTGATTTCGCTCGCTAGCGGGTTTGATCGCACAAGTGTGGTGAGAGAAAAGACGAGATCTCAGACTGGCTGCCCTGTACGTCAACGCTAACATTTTTTTTTAATGGCAATCTACCCGCACTTCCTTTGCGATCGAAGTATTGGGCACCCCTGGTGTAAACTATGGGAGGCAGAGTAAACAAAGGCAGACAGTACAGAGGGGAAAGAAAAGGCAGTGAGGTAGCCATTTAACAATGATATCATCATATATCATGTGACATCACTATATGTTGGCTCCTGAAAATTTGATTTGGCGCCTAAATATTTTGGGTTTAGAAGCCAATGGCTCCTAGATTTTTTTTTTCCTGCCTTGATTAGTTGGATCAGGTGCACTTAAGACAACACCAGTTTTGTTTACTTGAGTTGTTGTGAGGGTTTCTATTCAGGGGGTTGAATAATTTCAAAACTGGAGAAATCATAAGCTGCTTTCACTTGAATTTAGGGAAACCACACACAAAGCATTTGTTGTGTTGAACTATTTCAATTGCTTTTGTTAGATTTTTCATAGCGAACAGCTGAAAGTCTGAAAATAAATCTGATTTGCAATGGGGGTTGAATAATTTTGATTGCAACTGTATACACACACACACACACACACACACACACACAGCTAAAAAATTAGAATATCATGGAAAAGTTTTTTTCCCCATAATTTAATTCAAAAAGTGGAACTCTAGATTCATTACAGAAAGTGAAATATTTGAAGCCTTTTTTGTTTTAATCTTGATGATTACGACTTACAGCTCATGGAAATCAATAATCCAGTATCTCAAAATATTATAATAAAGAATTTATAATACAGAAATGTTGACCTTCTGAAAAGTATATTAATTTATGCACTCAATACTTTGGAGGTTGAAGCTGCTTTTGCATGAATTACTGCATCAGTGCGGCGTGGCATGGAGGATATCAGCCTGTGTCACTGCTGAGGTGCCCACTGCTCCCAGGTTACTTTGCCTTCAGCTCGTCTGTATTGTTAGGTCTGGTGTCTCTCATAGATTCTCTATGTTGGAAAACACAGTGAACCAATACCAGCAGATGACACGGCACCCCAAATCATCACTGCCTGTGGAAACTTCGCAATGGACTTCAAGCAACTTGGATTCTCTGCCTCTCCACTGTTCCTCCAGACTCTGGAACCTTGATTTCCCAATGAAATGCAAAATTTACTTTCATCTTCCCCATGACTGTGTCTATGTGTACTGAACCAGACAGAGATTAAAGGCTCAGGAAACCTTTGCAGGTCTTTTGGGTTAATTTGCTGATTACAGCTCTTCTCAGGTCGACATTTCTCTACTATATATTCTTTATTCTGATATTTTGAAGTACTGGATTTGTGATTTCCATGAGCTGTAAACCTTCATCAGGATGACGACAACAAACAAAAAAGGCTTGAAATATTTCACTTTATGTGTAATGAATCTAGAATATATGAAAAGGTCCACTTTTAGAATTAAATTACTGAAAAAAAAAAAACATATCCACAATATTCAAATCTCTGATATGCATCTCTCTCTCTCTCTCTCTCTAATCATCATAATTATTAACCAATAACTCCATTATTACAATCCATATCTATGGAATTAACTTTGTGCCAAAAGTATTGAACATAGCTTTTCAAGAAACTAACAAAAACCTAAACTGAGAAAGAAAAACACTCTGAAAATGAAAACAGTGAACTAGTGACATTAGGATCAACAGCTCCCTGACACGGAAGTGTCGCAAATTTTGACGAGCGTTTTGGATGTGGTTCTCTGTATAGTTATAGTGTTTGTACGTTGTATTGGGTAAATAATAATTGAGGTTTGTGTAGTCTCATACGACTAATTTTTTTTTTTAGATGAGCTCTTAGGAGGGGCATGGAGCGGTGTCGTCTTCCTCCTCCTCAGCTGGAAATTCAACCTGTCGATCCAAATCTCACTAAACGATGAGAGTAAACCATTGTTAAGCCTGCCCACATGTGAGAATTGTGCCATGTAAACTTGCAGAACATAAGCGAAACGTTTGAAAGCATAAGCGGAAAATTCTGCCAGTGCATTCATAAACCATTATTTGGCGAAAACAAAGCTTAGAAAACTAGCTGTGTTTACATGGACAACAATAATACACTCTTAATGCGATTAAGACCATACTTTGACTTAGAGACTACCATGTAAACAGCTATTTTTACTTACCTTAATCTAGTTAAGGTAATACTTGAATTAAGCTCTAATCGAATTAAGACAGGTGGAGTACTCCTGTTTTAGTCGTATTATGGACGTGTATTACAGACATGTAAACACCTTAATCACATTATGAACGTCGTGTGAGAGTTTTCACCACACTTTGCGATAGGACACAATCGCACATGGCAGTTCTCAACATTTACGGCGAACAAGAGAGTTCAGCTGCATCCCAAAGCGCAAGCTTACCTACTATAGGCCTGTAGTGGGGAAAAGTACATGTACCTCGGCTACTATATTAATGGTAAGTACGTGGTTTGAGACGCAGCCCACGGCTTCAAGCAGTCGTCTATTAGCATGTGTAGCATAACAAATAATTAACTGCACTTAAAACGTTCGTAATTTTTTTAAATAAAAACACCCAAAACTGTATACGGTACCATAAAAAAGACAAACTGTATGTTGATACGTGAAATTCTGGAGGGACATCGGACGGCGTGGTGACGTAATGACGCGGGCTCTTAATCTAATTATGTTCTATAACATGTAAAACAGGAACATGACAGGAGTATTCTAAAAACGACTCATGTAAACAACTTAATCACATTATTATCTTAATCAGAGTAAGGTCAATAATTATATTACTGCTGTACATGTAAACAGTCAGTGTTAACAAAGAATGCTGTATATTTGAAGACCATCTTACATTTTTGACACAAAATTCTTGGTTTTCAGTTTCAGAGTGTTTTTTTCTCTCATTATATATTTTTCTTTGTTTCTTGAAAGATTACGTTCAATACTTTTGGCACAAATTTAATTGTAAACATATCATGCTCAATCAGATTTGTTTATACTAGAACATGTGCAATAGAACATCATAAATACATATGAATGTAGGTATATGTGCATCATACCATATGCGTACTATGAGTTCTATGATAAAACATTTATCCCAGCTTTACACATAAGTTAGTAGCACAATATTAGTAATGCAATGCCTGCATTACACCAGAGCTCAAAATATCTTCTTTATAAATAAGCACAGTTCCTGAGAACTGGCAGCAAATGTTGGAGGTCAGTTTCCAGATTCCTCTGCATGTACAGTGCGCTCCACTAATATTAGCACCCTTGGTAAATATGAGCAAAGAAGGCTGTAAAAACTGTCTTTATTGTTGAATCTTTTGATCTTTTGTTTAAAAAAAAAAATCACAAAAATACTCTGCTTTATAAACCCAGGTTTATATAATAAAAAAACTACTTTGTTAAATATAGGTGTGAAATTATTGACACAGCTAAGAATTCATATGGGAAAAATATACAAAATATCTAAGTATAAGTATATTCCCATTGACATCTGAATTTTTTTTAGTACACCTGGGTGACGAGGAACAGAAAATTGTTCAACCATGACTTCCCGTTTCACGCGGTATAAATCTGAGGTAACACTTAGGCCAAATTCCTTTAGTCAATCATAACAGCAGAGTATTTGTTTTAATTTTTCTAACAAAAGATTAAACAATAAAGGCCATTTTTCACAGCCTTTGTTGCTCATATTTTCCAAGAGTGCCAATATTAGTAGAGGGCAATACATATTTTAGGGTCCTTTGAGCATTCGAGGTTTGTGTGATATGACGATTTTATTATCCCTACATGATAATATACTGCCACAATATCCAATAATGTTTATTCTGATTATATTGTATTACCAAACCTGCCAACCTTTAGCCATTCTGCAATTTAACAGCAGAGTATACTAGTACGAGTTCTCACTCAAAACTACAAAAAGGGTTTTTTCTGGATTTACTTATACAAGTATATAAATATATATATGCAGTTATATGCATTAGAAATGCCACCAAAAAAGCACTTTGTCCTGAGATAAACAGGATCTTACACTTACTAAATAATTTTAATAGGAATAATTAGAGCGATATTAAATACGCTGTTTTTTTTTTAATTCTAGATGCGTTCAAACACATTGAGAGCAGAACAATTATAATACTGGAAATAAAAAAAATTACATAGAAAATGCAGTGTCATGTATCGCATATATTAAAAACCACAATCAGGGACAAATCAATATGGGACAACCTACAGCATTCAATTATAACTAAACAAAACAAACAAAAAAAAAAAACACTGTGCTTTTGTACTTACCGTCTTACAAAACTGTCAGGAAGTGCACAACTCACTAGGAATACATGTACACCTATGAATATACGTAGTAACATTAAGCAAAGGCCAACTGGGGAGTACAGCAGCAGCAGTAACAGGATCAGACCATCACTTGGCAACCTACAAAGAAAGTTTTGGTCATGAGTAAAATATTTAAATATGAATCAGTGAGAAAATATTCAGTACTAGAATGGCATGTCCCTACTTTTACTTATAGCACTGCTGCCACCTTCATTACCGCACTACTTTTCACAGCCTGTATTTACTACTGTGCCGCTATAACTCAGTTCTTATGCCATCTGTGTGCTTATTCTAACTGTCTGTAGTAACGGACGGACACTTCTGAGATTATTCGAGCGAGATTGTTCAAGGTGAAGATGAGGCGCGTGTTAAAATGTCACCTTTTACCTCAGGTGATAGAACAGATTGACGCTCATAATCATTTCCCCTTGTAAGCTTGTGTCTGAACTTTGGCAATAATTTATAAATGTAGAGGTAGGCAGGGCATCTTTTAGTGGAACTGGGGCGAATATTTAAAGCAAACCCGTCTCCCTTTTCGCTTTCTGGATAGATTAAAAATGCTAGAACTTCACCTGTGGTTGAAACACATGCCAAAGAGAAGCACATTTCAGTCCTGGAGCACATGCTGCTTTCAGATCGATATACAGTAGAAAATGGATACATTTGACTATGGGAAGGGTGTTTAAAAATAACATCTATTCTAGACCAGTATATATATTATTCAGGAATCAAATGCAAATGAATCAATTCTACTGTCCCTGAACTTGGACTTGCTTCATGTCGCAGTAAAACACAGAGCTGCTAAATCCACCAGAGTTACTGAGTTCTTATTGAAGGTCTTCTCTGGGGCGCTCATGTAGCCGACACGAAGCTACAGAGATATGGAAAGGACATGCCATTTAAACTCGATAAAACTTGTCTAACAATATCTTTAAGTCCACAGTTGAAGAAGCTAACATGTTTAAAGCCACATAAAGACTAAAGGAACCTTTAAAACATCCGCAAATTAACTAAGTTATCTAACTGACTAACTTATCTAGCTGCAAACCATGATCTTTCTTCAGAAGTAGGTTAGATAGATTGATTGTTGGGGGTTTCCTCCGGGTACTCCGGTTTCCTCCCCCAGTCCAAAGACATGCATGGTAGGCTGATTGGCGTGTCTAAAGTGTCCGTAGTGTATGAATGTGAGTGTGTCTGTGATTGTGCCCTGCGATGGACTGGCACCCTGTCCAGGGTGTACCCCGCCTTGTGCCCCATGCCTCCTGGGATAGGCTCCAGGTTCCCCCGTGACCCTGATAAAGGAGTAAGCGGTTGAAGATGGATGGATGGAGATTGATTGTTTACTTACAATATAATAATACTAGCTATCTGGAGTGACTCATGACGGCTTATATAATTCGACAGGTATCGGCTTGCCCTCCTTATTTAGGTAACTTATTGCCAAGTTAAAGCTAGCTATACAGTCTAGTCATTGCCAAACGAGGGTATGTTATCTGTTAAAATAAAGCTAACGCGACGAGCTATTAGTTAACCATATACGTATTAAACCAATTATTACAATAACCTTAGGTAACATTAGCTTATATTTCTCTGTTTGCTAACTAGCTCCTTTGCTAATCTAGCTAATAACCCAAACCTAGCATACATATTAAATGTGAAGCTCACCGCTGAAAGTCAAACATCTGCTCTATACCTGCCGTTTCCAT
This sequence comes from Noturus placidus, assembly GCA_022414735.1. NCBI lineage: Eukaryota > Metazoa > Chordata > Actinopteri > Siluriformes > Ictaluridae > Noturus > Noturus placidus. The sequence continues at coordinate 151,066 of JAFFST010052760.1, forward strand.
TATGAAAAATGTCTGTACGTTTTTGTCAGTACCGACAGGCTGCTTTCCGGCATACTAATCTTCAACGAGTAACAGACTTGTTATTAAATTGAAACACTAGCTTGTATTATTTATCTGAAATCCCCCCGTCGCCATATTGAAGTCTTGATATTTGGGGGGGGGGGGCCTCACGATATAGGTTTCCCCTTTACACTGACACGGGATCGGCTTTGTGTAACCAGCTCTAGTTTTTAAGCACTGCAGGAGAAACGTAGAACTGATTCCAGACCAGCTATTAACTTCCACTTCTGTTACATCGTTAGTCTTCAGAAGGACAGCTCAGGCTTTGTCATGCACGTTTTTATTTTGAAACACTGACATCTAGCGGTTTGGAGTATCATTAGCTTATTTTTTCTTCTCCTTCTTATTTTTCCTTTTCTTCTCTTCTTGTTCTTATTCTTCGAGTTTTAACGGCAGCTTGCATCCTGGGTGTTGCACTACTGTTATCTTCTGGGGTTAGTTAACTGATATTTTGTCCAGGATCTCATATTTTGCACATCAATCCTGTTCTTATTAGGAAGTTGTTCAAGCATCTTCTGCCACTCCCAACACATTTCAGTATAGTCTTTACTCCTGTTCCGGCTAGTCCTAATCTTACCATTTCTCTCTACACCATATTTCCTGCAATTAATAAGCACATGCTTATAATATAAAATTGAATTGAATTGAACATTCTTTAAAGTTTCTGATAACTGGCAATGATCACAAAAGCTAGTTGGATGCTTCCCTATAATGTGATGTGTATTATTCAGCTTACTGTATCCTATTCTTAACTTAATCATGGTTGTCTCCTCTTTTCTGTTTCTTCCCTTATTTTTCAGAATACTGACTCTATTTTGCTGTTTACATTCACAGCATTTTATACCATTACACTTTGCACTGACCATTTGCACTACCTGTTATATCAGACACTTCCATTCTAAAACTGTATACTGGTCGGCGGTAAACTGTCTCTTACTGTGCCTATTTTTCCTGTTTTAGTAGTTACAGTATTGCCTTGTGTTGTTTGTAAATGTTTGTACGTGTGTAGAAATGTGTATGTCTTATTTAGTTCTGTGTCGTCTCATGTAGTTAGTGTATTGGTCCTGGAGGTCCGTTGTTTCATTTCACTGTGTACTGTACCAGCTCTATATGGTTGAAATGGCAATAAAGTCACTTGACTTGATTTTGTATGGAGTATAAATGTCTTCCTTTTATGCCACTGCTACTGCCACTCTTTAATAATTTCTTTCCATACGATGCTCTTTCCTTCTGGTTTTGAGAGACTAATACTTGTTTCTATGTTTTCTTTTTTTATCAGCTTGTTTGGCTAGTCCACTCTTTCATTACCTATAATGCCTACAGTGCCTTGCAAAAGTATTCATCCCCTTGGCATTCTTCTTATTTTGTGGCATTACAACCTGTAATTAAAATGGATTTTTATTTGGATTTCACGTAATGGACATGCTCAAAATAGTCCAAATTGGTGAAGTGAAATGAAAAAAAATTCTAAAAAAATTAAAAACAGAAATGTGGTGCATGCATTTGTATTCACTCCCTTTGCTATTAAGCCCCTAAATAAGATCTGGTGCAATCAAGTGGTGCAATCTGGTGCATAGAGACCAAATATAACCCTGGAGGAGCTGCGAAGCTTGGAGAATCTGTTCATAGGACCACTTTAAGCCCTACAGTCCACAGAGCTGGCCTTGTTTAAGTGTGGCCAGAAAAAAAGAAGCAAACAGGGGGAGGGGGTTTGGGTGTGAATAGTTATGCATACTCAGGTTTTATTTATTTATTTATTTTTTTAGTCTTATTTCTTGTTTGTTTCACAATAAAAAAAATGCATCTTCAAAGTGGATGGATGGATGCATGTTCCATCCATCCATCCTCTACCACTTACTCTTTTATCAGGGTCACAGGGAACCTGGAGCCTATCCCAGAAGGCATCGGGCACAAGGTGGGGTACACCCTGGATAGGGCACGATCACATATCCATTCATACACATCCAGACACTTTAGACATGCCAATCAGCCTACCATGCTTGCCTTTAACTAGGAGAGGAAACTGAAGTACCCAGAGGAAACCCCCCGACGCACGGGGAGAACATGCAAACTCTGCACACACATGGCCCCAGCGGGACTCGAGCCCTGGACCCTGGAGGTGTGAGGCAAACATGCTAACCATTAAGCCACCGTGTTATTGTGTAAATCAAATGATACAACCGCCCCAAAAATCGATTTTAATTCCAGGTTCCAAGCGGGTTGAATACTTTTGAAAGGCACCGTATATGAGTTGGGTTTGGAGTGCGTAACCGGACACAACTTTTTATCGTAAGAATTCCGTTAGCAAATAGCAAAGTAATTGTAAAATCTATAACTCATTTTCATATTTTAGCTAGATCTCATATAATGAATAAATTAGATTGCCATGCTACTAAGCAGATGTGTGGAAAATAGAATCACTTTGATAAACTTTCTGACAATCTTTTTTTTTTTTCTTTTTAAAAATATGATTGACAATAAGAAAGAAAACACATGCTGCTGCCACAATGCTCCTGGAACACTTTCTGGGTATGCCAACAGAGACAACAATCATTTAATTTCAAGATATTTCAAGATTTTTTTTTTCACCATCTGTCCTGTACAATGAAATCCTTCATTTATATATAACAGTGGTGGTAAAAACCACCTCTATGACTAGTATGACCAAAGGCCGTACATATACACATTAATGACATGTAAAAGCAGAGCTGGATAAACAGCATTATAGGGTCCAAACAATTTAGATTGTGGCTTTTCACACGGAGTATCAAAAATCATCCACAGAAAGTATACTGATAGACTTACATAGAGTTCACAGAGTAAGCTTTATTCCAAACATTAATGGCTATAATGGTATGTGGAAAGAGTTTAATTTTAGTGTAGTTTTAATGAGTATGAGAATTTACAGGCTACATGTTTTTGTGAGCTATTGAGGTTTGGATTAAATATATTTAATTCAAGTCATATAGGTCAATAACTATACAAAAATATCAACAATACATGTCAATATATTTCTCTCCAAGATATTACTACAACAAACAGTATGTATCATGTACCAGCAACAAAATGGCCCAGTTGTCTTATTTATACTTAAAATTTATACTCAGTGGCTTTGTTTAATTAAGAAACTACATTGACAATTTTCACACACCAGAGGGCAGAATTAGCATTCTTGTAAGCATGCCATGAAAATCATGGCAGCATTAACTTTGATTTTTTTGGTTGTTGTTGTTGTTGTTTTTTTTTTTAACAATAAGTGGTATGAACAATAAGTTCTACATGCAGAGGGTATTCTGATCTCTTTAAATCAAAGTCTATAGATATGCAAGATTTGTCTAAAATAGGTACAAATAGACACAATGAGAGAATAAATATACAGACACACAGATACATGAAAGTGTCATAATGTAGTTAGTTAAAATGTTCATTATACTTATATATAATTCCACTGTAGACTCTTTAAAGAAGATGCTAACTGTTGTAAAGTTGAAATAAATGAAAAAAAAAAAAAGTAACAGGGGCATTTATTAACTTTTAACTTTTAAAAGACAACGCCCCCTTACTAAAGTTCATCACTTTTCCTCTCAGATTGAAAAATAACAGTTGTGCTCCTTCAGATCAGTGCATTTGCCTCCAGCTGCATCGCACCAATATGTCTCTGCAGCAAGAGATTAAATCTGCCCCATTCATTAGCCTAAGTGGATGAGCCTTCCTAATAGATGCTCCCCTTCCCCTCAATAATTGCTGTTGATTGGCGCAAATTAGACCCTAGTTGCCAGACGAGTGATTCTCGACGACGATAATCCGATTCCCAACTCAAACTAATAGGATTTTAACTCCAGCTTGGCCTAATGTCCGTCTGTAAGGCCTGGCCCAGCTCAGCTTAGGCCAACACTGCTTCTCTGGCCTTCTGCTTCTCACTGCACGCCTTTGGGGCAGAGAAGCAGACCTGCTGATTCTGTAGCTTTGGCTGAACATGCCGTTCACACACTCACTAGATGAGTGAGTGAGTGAGTATAGAACACTCTATACAGCTGAAAATACATCAGCGGGACTTTGTTTTATAACAGTTAAAGTCTATGAATGACTAGAGATACTCAAGACCAAAGGCTTGGTGTCTCATGTATTTGATCTTATCAACTAAGTCCTTTAACTGTGTAGCAACAAAAAGCCACTGCTGTTTCAAAAGTGTGTAATGGTGTAGAAAACATGTGAATGAGTTCTAAGACCTTATTTATTCATTTTAAAATGCTGTTAGTTCATTATTTAGTGGCACTGAAACACTATGCATGTTCTTCATAAGCCACTACCCAAATGACGACTCACACATATTTGATAGTATTTGTCATTGGGATGATAAGAGGAGATCGGATGCCTGCTTAGGCCTCGAGTCTAATGAAACTCCACTCCATTAGAGCTGAATCGGACAGATTGCCCTCCCAGAGAAATGAATTGAGTTTTTTGTATTTGTGAGATCATTCTCCCTCCATTAACTGCTCTTTATCCCGTCTCTTCATCACAACCAAATCAGGTTAGACGGCCATGATTAGCTGGGGTGGCCTCCCTTTTTAAGCAATAATTGGGTTTGGCGGCTCAGCTGATAGCGCCATTAAGACCAATAAAGGCTAGGCTTGGCTTGGAGAGTGAAACAGATTCTTGCAGAACAGATGGCAGGCGCACATAAAGGGGTCTGATTTAGAGCTGGCAAAAGAAAAGTTTGTGTAACCAAAGAACTTGGTGTACAACAGCATGCCTGGGGGACTGTGTTTCATGTACACTTGCTGTTTGGTTTTGTGTTGTCTGTCTTTGTGATGTTACATCATCTTGCATAATGCAGCATTTTGAAATAGGGTGTAGCAGCATGAATATTTGTTTCATATTAGAGCAATCTGAAAGCTTGATGGATGGATCCTGAATGTTATGTGCATGGAAATTTGCAATAATCTTGAATTTTACATTGGGAAATATGAAAAGCAGTGAATGTAAAAAAAATCCATAATAACATTTGGAATGCATACTTAAATGTATATTATTTCATTTTCATCTCTAGAACACAATAAATGCTGTGTGTGCTTTGCTTTGCTTTTCAGAATTTATATAGTAACCCTGTTGAATCTTGATTCTGACTGGTCAGAGATGTTGGTTAAGAAAACAGAATCGCAGCTCCTCCTGAAAGATTTAGAGTAATGTGTTTATTCTAACAAATTGTTGTTACATCTTCGAACAGGACTTGGATGGAGGACTCTCCACATCAATAGATGTTTCTTGGTAACATGACAAACCTTGTGTGTGTGTGCTGGTTTTTTTTTTTTGTCTTGTCTGATTAATTGTACAGAGAAAGGCTGTTAATAGCCATTAAAGCATATATTAGTCATAACAAGAACTTGTTACGCAGACGTTCCACAACATGCTGGAGTCATGTAAAAGAGTAACAGAATCTCTGTTCAGTCATGTTCAGTCACATAATGATGATGAAGCTAGTCTGACATGAAGAAATGAGATAAGAAATTAATAAGCTGCTGCAGTCAGTAGATTGTTCCAATGTAAGAAAACATGTTCTTTTCAAAAATAAGACAGCAAAAAAAATATTTCATTTTTACACTGCTCAATTATGTTTGTACAGGGTTTCCCAAAAGTCTCCATACATAGGGGAAATTAACACTATTTTAGAAAATGTCTTCCAGATTGTTTCATACTTAGTTTATATTTTATATGTAGATTTTTTCAAATAGCCTTTAAGAATACCTTTAGAAATCATTCTCATGGCTGGATCTGGAAGCTGTCGCAAGGTTGCGATGAACTTAACAAGAAACTTGGCAAGGACACCACACACAACACTTTTGCCAAACTTAGTAACAAAGTCAAAAAGACGAAGTGTTGTGGACCAAGTAATGGATGTCCACAAACATCCACTGATGAAAGCACAACTGATGTAGTGCTGGCAAACATAGTCCTTTGGGATACTGGCTATTTCTCAATGTTAATGCTCTTGCATTCTTGTGAAGACTGGCCTTGCCAGTCTACCTTGACAGAACAAACATGGAAGTACAGGAGGACACAGAACGCATCTTTGTGACAATTGAGATGTGCTGTGAGCTTCCTGTTGTGCAATGGACTGTCCCAGCACATTTCTAGTAGTGGGACGGGGTCCTCATCTCTTTAGTGCTCCCTAAGTAATGTTTCAGCTTTTTAATAGATTTACTGTTAAATGGCTGATTAACCAAAAGTTATTTCAACATTTTTTAATGTAGTAAGCTCTCTGTTTGCAGCTGCGACCTCATGTTTACTAAATTCTAAGCTAACAAGTTTACCATTACCAATACTTCTGAGGGATAAAGTTGACTTTTCAACAACCTCATACAGTTGCAGTCAACATTATTCAACTCCCATTGCAAATCAGGTTTGTTTGACTTTCAGCTGTTTGCAATGAACAAATCAAACAAAAGCAATTGAAATATTTCAACACAACTACTGTGTCAAGTGGTTTTCCCAAATTTAAATGAAAAATGCAACTTATACTCTTAAAATTATTTAACCCCTTCATGGCAAGCATATTTAATACTTAGTAGAGCACATTTTTTCTGTTATGACCTGCTACAAATGAGATGCATAGACAGACATGAGCTTTAGGCAGTGTTCCTAAGGAATCTTAGCCCATTCCTCATGAGCAATGGCCTCCAGTTCAGTAATATTCTTGTGTTTGCATGCTGCAACCACCTTCTTCAAATCCCACCAGAGATTTTCAATGGGGTTCAAGTTAAGTGACTGCGATGGCCCTGTAGAATCTTCCAGGACTTCTTCTGCAACCAAGCCTTGGTGGAATTTGAGGTATGCTAGGGATCATTGTCCTGTTGGAAGGTTCAATGTTGCCCAAGCTTCAGCTTCCTCACAGACATTCTTCTTCTTCCAGATATACTGCTGATCCATCGTGCCGAAAAATTCCAGTTTTGTTTTATCGCTCCACAGAACAGAATCCCAAAACTTCTGTGGCTTATTTATATGATTTTCAGCTGACTTTTCTTGTGCTTTTGGGTCAGTAGTGGTATACATCTTGGAGTTCTGACATGGAAACATTCTTAGTGTTTAGTACGTGCCTTACTGTTTACTCACTGAAACCTCATTGCCTGTTGTCACCAAGTCTTGCTACAGGTCTTTTGCAGCCACTAGAGGGTTTTTCACTACCTGCCTTCTCAGAAATCTGGCTGCAGCCGTTGATTGCTTCCTTTCTCTGCCCTGTCCAGGTATTTAATACATTTTCTACCCCTAGCCAGTTCAGGTGTTCAGTTGCATCACATGTGCTTGAGACAACACCTGTTTTGCATATTCGTGCTGTTGTGAGGGATTCTATTTAGGGGGTTGAATAATTTTAAGACTGGAAAAGTCATTATAAGTTGCATTTTCAGTTGAATTTGGGGAGACCATTTGAAGCATTCATTGTGTTGAACTATTTCAATTGTTTTTGTTTGATTTGTTCATTTCAAACAACTAAAAGTTTGTACATTTTTACAATTAACCTGATTCGCAATAGAGGTTGAATAATTTTGATTGCAACTGTATATCAAAATCTAAATCATATATCAAAATCATTCTTTTTAGATGCATATTTAGATTATTGTTGTGAAAAAGATGTTAAAACTACAGGTATGGGTCACGCATGCATCATGCGCTGTTGTTTTGCTGCAATGAATTCTGGGACTTCAAGTGGGTTCGGTGCGCTCAGGTCTGCATCCGATACATCCTCGATATCAAGAACACATCCATGTAATTTCATACATCCCTGGTACTTGCGTTCTTGAATATTGGAATTGAACTTCGTTGGTGGGTGATGACGTAGAACGAGTTCACGAGGATGCAAGATTGCATAAGAACGCATATTGAGAAACGCCCACTCTGTATTTAAATTGCTCAAGGATTCTTCACCATACATTGATGGATAGATGTACTGAGGATATTAAAAAACCCAACAGGGTGTAATTCTGGTTAATATCTGGTTTGTAGATCTATATTTGTTGTCCTGAATTAGGCCCATTAATTTTATTTCTTCCATGTCCTTCACTGCTATGACTACAAAAGAAATCATTTCATTGTTTATAGAACCGTTAAATGCATTAATTAATCATCGAATCATTTGGTATGAATTGTTATTATAGTCACTGCACATCACATCAACCGCATGTAAGGAATATTTTGGACAGCTCATGGACCTTCATTTCTGCTCAGTACTAACTAGCATGTCTATCAATAAAGTATTTCCCATGTTATTGTTTCTTATGTAACTGTGTTGAGTTGTTTTTGTCAAAAATCTTTTACTTGGAAAAGTTGTAACAGAAGTAATGAGAAAGAATGAGAAACACTTGCTTATCTAGAGGGCTAAATGCTGTGTATAAATTACATAATGGCTATAGAGAGCTGTATATCTTTCCTGAGCCTCATTAGTATGAAGCGGAGTGCTTATTTTATTTATTTAAGAGCATTTCACAATACTGCTTTTCCCGCTCGGACCTTCCCGGGGGGGGGGGGAAATAATGAGAGAGCACTTCAAATGAATTACTGTATACACAATCACTTTAATTATTCAGTTCTAGCTAGGCATTGGGTGTGACTGTTGGGAAATACCATGCATGTTGCCAAGTCTACCTGTTACAGTGATACGATTAATGTAACAGTGAGATATGCACTTAAAACATCGGATGTCAACAGCTTCTTGCAGATTATTGGTGGCATCATGCTGTGCAGTTTGCAAAAAGACCCCATGCAGATGCACTGCTCACTTGTGTGAAATTCCTGCACCCTGGCTGATCGTTTGAGACTGAAGCCAGTAACAAGAAAAAAGCTGCAGTTTAAATTAATTTTAAAGGAATATAACAGTGCTCAGAAGGTTTAGCAACGGCGAGTGGCTAATAATAGTTGACTGTTTCCAAATTATTATTACAGACTAATAAATAAATAATATTTAAAAAGAGAAAGGGAAAAAAAGTTATTTCTGAGCTGCCACTATGAATTTGTTATTGTCTATGAAGAGACTATGATGGATTGCTTTGTCTTAACTTTGTTCTGTATGAAACAATTTATAATAGGAATTTATTTTATTGAAAAAAATGAAAAGAAATTGCAATTCCCAGATGAATTCAGATATGCATACCATTAAAGTGTGTAAAACACAGAAAATAAGTCTATAGAGATTAAATCCTTCCTCGAGTGCAGTGTGTTATGGCCCTTTATGTCATCATGAAGCAGTATGAAAAATCCCACATATTAGGCGTATTCTTCCCCTGTCTGTGCTAAACACAATACAGCTGCAATTTATGTGCTATACAGCATCCAGAATTATAGTTTGACAAGTATTTGCTCCAGCTGTGACCTCCCCTCTGTGACATTCTTATAAAAGAATTGAATTTGCAAAGGCTCCACGATGACTGTGAGGCTGCTCCTCCTATTTACCTCCTTGTATATTGCTTTTATAAGAGACAAGAGGGAGAGATACAAGTGAGAGAGAGAGAGATAGGGAAAGAGATTGAATGATGCCATAGATCTTCATAGCTCTGGCAGCAGCTGTCCATTTGAAAATGAATCACAAGATGCAAGAACCCATTACAGAGAACATTTACAACCAAGTGTATTACTGAAACTCTTTAATATATGTAAACAACAACAATAATAATAATAAACTGCAATGTTTTCGTTTTGTATGCCTAAATAATGTGTATGCAGGCTGTTTGTTGTGATACAGTAACTAAAATTTAGCTTTAAACCTGCACAGATTTTACATGCTCCCATTTAAATATGCATAAATATCACTATCTAGTAAAACCCATGAGATATTTTAGTAACAATTAGTCATGACATGTATCACTATCAGATTATGGAGAGTGTTTATGGATTTATATTATGGATTATGTTTCCTTCTTAGTTATGCTCAATAATATGAAACAATACTGCAGCAAGGGCAAACAAAGCATCTGAAATTGAATTGAAGTTTAAAAAGTCTGATCTTCCATCTTAGTACAGATATATCCAGAGTATATTTTGCTCATCATTTCAGGCAAAAAAAAGTACATAATTTTACAAAATACTGATTATACAATGAGAAAAATGTCATGATTAGTTATACATTGGAAAGCAACAGCTTTACAAAGAAAGCAGACGAGCAACATTTGTTGCTCAAGAAGCTGCTGATATTTAGAGATCATTTCTGACAACAAAAGACACTTTGCCTTTGGCAAAAAATGTACTCATAATGTAAGTACATGTTAGTAAGTAAAGTAGGCCTACTTTTAACCATCATGACACACTGCTGACAAGTTGACAAGAACAAGCAAAACCAAGCAAATTCCAGGGACTTGAAAATATGTAACATTAAACAGTATGATTTCTGAAATCATGATATATTTTTTTAAATGAATAAATGTTGTTGCTTTGTTGACTTTGCTGTAAATGAATTAAAGTGAAAATGCATTCATGCATTAGGAATCATTGTCTCCATGTTGTAAATAATAAATACATTCTGATTGTTTCAAATCCTTTCTTACTCTGCTAGGCCATAGCTCAGTGTAAAGATACCTGCAGCTTCTCTCACAATGCATTGAAGCAGTCCATTCATTCCAGCAGTCCATTGAGATGGCCTGAAGCAATTAGCCCCACTAAAACCAACTCATTAGGAGGCATGGGCTGAATGAGCGCTACTCACTGCAGCTAATCAATATTAATGATGGATTATTTACAATTAACAATGGGCCCTTAATGGCTCCCTAATTGTTTGTTTTGCTCTAACAGGCAGAGGTGAGAATTGCAGGTAGAATGCAGAGATTAGTGAGATTAGGGATAAATGTCTTCTCAATTACTCAAGTCTATGAGCTGCTTTCAATACAACTGGAAGAAAGCAACATGTTTTCTGAATATCTCAATGTGAAAAAAGTGTAAAAGAATGCTACATTCATTCATAATTTGCTATTACTACATTACTTCTTTATGATTTATTGTATCTGTTTTAAAGATCACCATAGCTACACGAATGAAATAGTCAATTTGACTTGCTCATCTAAGAAAATGCAAGAGATGCAGGTTATGACATGACTACAACATAATCATATTTTTACTGGTACATTTAGAGCTGTAAAGCCCCAAAGCTTGCAGGTAATCGGGTATCTTTAAGGACCAGGAGTGTTGGGCTTATTACCTTTCCTGCTGATTGTTACATTTCAGGTTGGACCAGTGCCCATGCACCCCTTCCCCCACAACACTAAGCATTGTGATTGGCTGCTGCAGGTCTATAATCACACCTTTCTTGCATATTGAGGTAGCACCCTGCAATTTAAGAAGGGTCCCTATTCTCCCCTCTAAGTGTTCTCCTTTCCCTTTCTTGACTCCCTCATGCATACACACTTTCTCAGCTGTATGCTTTTCTAAGCTGTGGGTGAAGACAGACATCTCCGTTCTCTGTTTATAGGAAGAGTTTAGGCTGGAAGAGTGAAAGCAAATAAGTGGCTTTACTTTAGGCTGCAGCCAACTATTGACACCAGCAGTCTGCAGCCTGCTAAGGATCACTCATCTCTGTTAAGAGCTTGTCTGCCAGCTGTGAGATGAAAGGATTTGCTGCTGTTTGAGACACAGCAAAGATCTCCAAAACACTGACTTGCTTTTCAGCTGTTTGTCAACAAATGCAACCTGGGGAACTTACGATGCCATATATGTTGGTGCTGATAGCACTACTGCTAGCTTCCCTCTCTGAGCCTCTTTCCCTAGAACACCTCTGGCAGAGGGACATGCGGGCAGGCCAGCGATGTCCATCAAAGTGCCAACATGAGCAGTGCCCGGATGCCAGGCTACTCCAGAGCTGCCTATGGGGTCAGGTCCGGGACCTGTGTGGGTGTTGTTGGGAATGTGGGAATGGAGAGGGCCAGCTTTGTGACCCTGAACCCAGGACTGGGTCCAGGTTTTTTGGTCAGTGTGCTGAGGGACTCCGCTGTAAAGCCCCACGCGGGGACACCACAATGAAGGCAGACCCCAAGCCTGTGTGTGTGTGCACCAAGCAGGAAATTTTGTGCGGCACAGATGGGAAGACCTATGAGAACTTATGCCAACTACGAGCAGTGCAGCACAGACTGGGTGAGCAGAAAAAAGTCATGGTAACGCATCACGGACCCTGCAGAGCAAGTGAGTATATCTCTTTTAGGCCAAAAAAGGTCAAAAGTAAGAGTTTATTATCAGTTCAAATGCAATGGTCTCGGATGTGGCTTTTCAACACTATAGCTAAGTGGCTTTGTTATACCTTCCAATGTCTTATAGATGCTAATTAAATTTTTCACAGCCAAGAATTGTGTGCCACATTCTTTTCTACTACTTTAACAACAGATTCAATTGTCTATAAACTATCACTGCATTGAAATAATGAATACATCAATTTAAATATATTTTTTATTTTAGACACTCATCCTGTATCCTTCTTTATTTTTTTTTTCCACACTCTCAGCTGCAGTCTTATAAATAATAGCAAAGCTGCAGTGTACATGCTGCCATTATATATTAATGGTGATACATAGACCATACAGTAACCCTAAACACTCGAAACTTCCGACACTGCTCATTATAGATGTTAAAAGCTCATTGGTCTCAAATCTATGAAACTATATATAGCCTGCATAAGCAGCTGTTCAGTCCCTCATATTTCTCCTGCTCCACGTAATTCTTCCTCTATTTTGTCATTGATTTTTGTGTATTGATAGAGTGCTGGCTTAGCACAAAAGGGACCAGAGCCCATTTTTAATGCATGCCTGTCTTCATTTTTAAACCAACATTAACGACCAATTTTTGTCCTGCGTTAACTCTGCAGAGCCAGTCATCACCTATGCGCCAGGTGACATCATCGCTCTGGAAGGAAGCAACATCCTGCTTTCCTGTGAAGTTTCGTCATACCCAATGGCCTCCATCCAGTGGAAGAAAGAGGGAGACAGTACTTTCCTTGCTTCTGAGGATTCAAACAGAGCCATACAGGTATGTAGACACTTTTTATTTATATTGCATTATAATTGTGTCCATCTAATGATATATATCACATATATGTGTTATATACAGAAGTCATGTTAGTGGCACTGTTCAATCCTTATAGAGCTTTAAACAAAGAATGTATACTCACACAGCTACAGATACAGATGGTGGGTTTGTTTGTGTGTAATTACAGGCGAATGGAGGCCTGCGGCATTTTGAGCTCACTGCCTGGCTCCAGATCCACAAGGTCGGCCCTGATGATGCAGGGGTGTACACATGTGCTGCCAGGAACACCTTCGGTGAAACGTCTGCCTCCGGAAGATTACACGTTATACACAGAGGTTTGTTTGACACACACACACACACACACACACACACACACACACAGAAAGCCATTAACAAACGATGTGAAAGGTCAACTGCCTGAGAAAACAGACATTTAAGGACTGGTCTTCCACACTCATAAACAGTAAACCGATTGTCACTGAACTGATTAAAATTGTGTGAACACTGTTGCTAGGCAACTGGTAAAAATAAAGCAAAAGATTATTTAAATAATGAATGAGGCTAGGGAGCATGTGGCTGTTAAGATTTTACTGTACAAATAATGTACAGGTGCAGTGAGAGCAAAAAAAAAAACATTCAGGAATTCAACAATTTCCTCAAATATGTTGCTAAATTACTAAGAACAGACTTTGTATGACTAAAAAGTCGGTACACTGTCATTTTAATTAGCATTGACTACAAACCGAACTTGGGTTCCAACATACTGATAAATGTCAACATGTACAAAATAATATAGGAAGGAGCAAAGCAGCACAATAATGTAGGCATTTTTTTTTTATTTACATGATAGTTTAATATTGAAAGGAAGCACTCGATTTTAATTAGCATTATAATTGTTGTTTTACAATAAAACTACATCTGTCTGAAAAAATTGACAATATATGAACAATAATAAACTTTATTTACTTATTTATTTTCATGCATGCAATCAAGTTGTGAAAATTAAGTGATTATTAATTAGGATTAAAACTATTGTTACAATTAAAAAATATTATAATCAAATGCACAAGAATAAAATAAAAGGTGAAGTACAAAAATATTCTTACAAATATAAAATGAAATAAAATAAAATTAAAGAAATAGAAAACAAATAACTTCAAAGAGCTTGTTATGGAATTTAAATAAAATTAAACTATAACTAACAGCAATACTCTAAAATAGAGGTGTCAGACCTGAAGTAATATTCTACCTCATTTAAGTCACCTAATTCATATGCATTACTAATTTATGGGCTGAATTTGGTGTGGTAGAAGATGGAAAACATTCTCTTTAAGATTGTGGCTGCACAAGACCTGAGACAACATTGAATTACAGCCCTGATAAGTCTGAAAGCATAATGCAAGAAGTAGTACACTTTGTCCTTTTTCCACAAATGTCAGTGACATGTCATTTCCACTTTTTTGTGGTCTGGACTGTGGTAGAAAAAGACGATAATCAACAATAGAAGCCAAATCGATTTTGAGCCCCAACTATCTGTACCCATCATCTCTGCCTGAGTAAAGGTGAACTTGGTTTTCCGAGAAATCCCACGGAATGGCAGATAGCTTTACACCAGTCACAGACTTTCTCTTGAAAGAACACAGTATTAGTGATGACAGGAGGTCGAGAGAGAACGGAGATGAGTGAGATTTGTATGATGGGGGGTGGAGGGATGTGTGTATTATGTGGCAGGCTTTTGGTGTGACTGTCTGGTTACTATCTCTTTCTCTGGGGGGTCTGCATCTCTACTATCCACCTCTTATCTGAGCCACAGGCCCCCCTTCCCACTTGCCGTTTCCCGGAATGTCTCCACCGCAATGAACTCTGGGAACTCTTGGCAGTGGAGAAAGGTGACACAATACAGTCCCGACCCTACTGGCTGAGCTTTATAACACCCTGAGAGATGCTTGGGGCAAAACAATAGTAGAGTTGTTACGAAAATATGAAATTATAAAAAATGTTTATAGAACCAAAATGAAAGAGTCCAACAGGAGATCCACATATATATATATATATATATATATATGTGTGTGTGTGTTTTTATTTGTGCTGAAAGTGCTGTCTCCTGGGCATAGAGTATTTTTTTAAACCTGTGTGTTAGTTTGTTGGAAAAATTTACACTTACCAGTAATTTTTTATTGCTTTTTATGACAACAGCTGTAATTCTTACTTACTCAAATTTTTCAGGGTCTCAAAGAGGCAGAGAACATCCTAAAAAAACAAATGAAGCTCACAGCACATCTATCAATGAAGCTGAGCGTGAAGATGATGAAGATTATGAGGGACAACCAAGTGGATATATGTATTTGTAAGATATAACATTTCCATCGATCAAAACTCTAACCGCATTTCAGGTCTGCATAGCATCATCACTTCTGTAAAATAGTTGATGTCTTATTTGAGAAATTATCTGTTATCTGAGCACTGTAAATAAACACTTATTATATGTTTCTATATTCATTTTAAAAAACCAATTTGATCAAGCTTATGTAAATGCTTTTTTGTTTTGACGTCATAGTTAATATTTAGTTTAAGAAAAAAAGAAAAAGTGTAAACAGACAGATTTGTGACTTAGTTAATAATATTTTGGCAAAGTAATGCTTGTGGCATGCTAGCAGTTTTGTTCACACAGCTTTCATCTCATTCTTCATGTCATCATACAGTATGATTTACTTCTGCTTGTGTTCATCGGCTGTAAAAAGTCACTTGTGCTTTTGTGTGTGTGTACTTGCATGCGAGCATGTATTTGTCTATACATCAACAACTCTATAAAAGCCGAAAAACACTATCTTGTTGTCTTGTTGTGCACTTACTCTGAACCCTCTCTTTTTGTACTAAGTAAACCATCACTGTCTCCATATTTGTCATCTCAAAGAGACCCACCAGCAGAGCAAGACACAAAAAAAGCACTGAGGTTAAGTTGTTTGAAAGCTCTGGTATTAAGAGCCGTTTTACACTTAAGAAGTTGGTTTCACTAGGTTTTCTGTTTCCTTCTACCATATTGATTGATACTCAACTATCAATGCATAATAGAAAAGCACTCAGAACAAATGCAGGGTTATGGCCTTCCAGAGAGAGAGCAGACAAAGCTGTAGCTGAGCGCCATTATTGCCCCATAAAGGATCCCCAGGGATGGACACAGTTCTCTCATCAGCACACACCAAATACCCAATTAAAAAGAAAGACCTTTAAATTCTCCCCCTCTTTCCCAGGCAGAAATCAATCAGAATTCAATCTGTTTCAGTCGGGATCCTGACTGTGCAGGTGATCGCTCACTAGAGCTCAGATAGGTGACAACAGCAAAGGGGAGCCAGCAAAGCAGTCTGGTGTTAGCTTTCAACACTGCTGGCTCCTCGACTGATGCGACTGGCTGAGAGTGTGAGACATCCAGGGTGAGAAACCAACACTGCCCTTCTTAAATGCTTATCTAAAGTTTCAGTGTGGCTTTTATTTTTAGATGCACGTGACAGGTGAGGGATTTTTTTTACGGCTGGCTGACAAAGTGCCCAGGTAAATGATCCGTCTTGAACTTTTAAAATAAATGGATAATTTAAAATAAGTGGTTCTCAGATTCATATTCTGAAGAGGTTAATTGAAAATGTATCTCCCAGTCTAAAATAGAGTGCTCTTATTCTCCGATGGATGTGTGTTTAATGAATGGAGAGAGAGAGAGAGAGAGAGAGAGAGAGAGATGAGAATGGAGTGTGTCTGTATGCTGATATATGTGTGTGTGAGAAAGAGAAAAAGGGAGAGGCAAAGGGGGATAGTGGATGGAGAAAAAACAAAGGGAAAGAGAGAATGCAATTAAAAGATGATTCATTCTCACTTTCGTGTAACAGTATCTGTGAATATTAGAACGGACACTCTTTCTCATGATAGTGTTTGGTTCAGTAAAGCTCTCCCCTGGCCCTCTTTCTCAAAGCCGGCTTAATGATTCCCTCTCCGATGAGAGTGTGAGCTGATGTTGGGATGGGAGGTGGAAGGCTAGCAGAACTCAGATCCCTTGGTCAGTAGCACCATGTGCCGAGGTCAGGTAGGGTCAAAGCTCATGGGCAGAAATCTGCTAATAATGGACAGCTCAGTAAAGTGCAGGGTTAAGTTACCCAATACCTAGCTTGACCCCTCTAGCTAGGGAAACTCTCAGGGAAAACAGTTTTTCTAGTCTGTACAGTCTGAGTTAACTTTACCCATACCAAATCATCCATCCATCCATCCATCCTCTACCGCTTACTCCTTTATCAGGGTTACGGGGAACCTGGAGCCTATCCCAGGAAGCATCAGGCAAAAGGCGGGGTACACCTTGGACAGGGCGCCAGTCCATCGCAGGGCACAATTACCAAATCATTAACTTAGCTATTTGTGAAATAAAAACCTACATGTTATCCTGTATTATGCGTCTAAAACAAAATGAGCTACATAGATCATAAACAAGACTAGTAACCTATAACAGCACAAGCCTGAAATCTCAGGAAGCCAATGGAGATTGGCTCAAAATAATCACAAAATCACTTTTAGTGAACACGTCCAGACAGCCTAATGAAGACATCTTAATACACACTAGTAAATGGATCCAGTGTGAATATAGATAAGCGAAAGCTACTCATCTTACTACTGACTCTCATGTGTTCTGAATTTAGAGATGTTTCATTCAGTGCATGGAGCATTACAAGAAGTTCAGCATTGTTCCAACAAGCAGTATTAACACTTGATCACACATTGAAGCCATTGAAATTCCACTTACATCGAACTAATAAAAAAAGAGAGAAATTTTAACATTAATATTAATGTTAACTCTGTTTGGCTGTCTGTTTCTGATGACCAACGGCGTAACCATGGTGTGGACATGGGGGGGGTCC
>JAFFST010052760.1:182669-196158 GCA_022414735.1 Noturus placidus
ATATATATATATATATATATATATATATATATATATATATATATATATATATATATTTATATTTATATATGAGTAATAGGTACGTTCATTGAGGTAAACAAGTAAGTAATAAAGCACAATGTGGCCTAGGTTATAGAAAGATAATCCATGATGGTTAACACCCAATTATTCCACATATACCACATTGAATTGCCAATGATTATAATATTTAATTAATTAATGAAAAATACACGGTGCCTATTAACTATTTATTATTACATGTTGGTTTATGGTGCAATTTACTATCATGGATTGGTTGGAGATGGATACCAGTATTTTATTTAAAGAGAAACACGTGAACAATGACTAAGACTATGTAACATAAACACACAAACATTAACAAGACAAGCATGAAATACACATGAACGTGGCATGGCTACAACAACATATAACAACTCTTCTCACAACAGACACTAGACAAAGGCTGCGTCCGAAATCGCGTACTACCCTACTACACAGTAGGTGAAAAGCAATACCCAGAGGGGCAGTATGTCCGAATTCTCGGTAGGCGAGAAACTGTAGGCAAGAAATACCCAGATGGAATACTGCATCCGGCGAGATTTTGCAGTGTGCAATTGATGGACACTATGCGAGTCAAACAATCCCATAATCCAACGGGACTGGTGCGGACGAGCTCAGAAAAAAACTGTGGAAGAAAACATGTTGCCTCTTTTTAAGTATTTAACCTTGGTTAAACAATAACTAAATAAATTGTTAACTTGTTAATGGATTAAACAAGAAAACAGTTGTCACAGAATTTGAAACCTTTTTTTGTGACATCATGTCTTAGCCGGACAAGCTAACGGCAAAGAATTTACCTCAGCCTGTTAACCCCGCCCACATTACATTACTAATTCAGTTAACTTTCCTGATGTGCATTTTTCCATTAGTGTAGTTGTTTTAATCTGGTGGCCCCTTTAAAATTTTTGTGTTTATGATGGTCAAAGGTCACATGACAATGCCAACAAGGCGGGTGTAGTTTGTTCGGGATTGTAGCCATAATACACATACATACTGATTAGTGCGTACTGTTTCAACGGCCATGCAGTGGTTAATGCATCGAATTCAGCATGTACTGTAACAGTATACGATTTCATACGCAGCCAAAGAGTGCTATACTAATGTGACTTTGTGAGATGCAGTGGCTTATGGGAATTGAAGTTCTGCATCGTTATTCAGTGCAACCATGACACTTACATTATAGAAGCTATAATCAAGTGTTCCCTTACGGGAAACTCTTTTTCTCTCTCTTCACAAAAACAAACAAACAAACAAACAAACAAACAAAACACATCTTGTTACCTTACTGAGAAACTTTTCCCCTTACTGAGAAACTGGAGGGTACAAAACTTATTGACTGTTACTTAGCACTGGCAAACACAGGTTAGCTTGCAAAACACTAAATATCAATTTTCAGTGTCATACATGTAAGTATTCAGTTAATCATAATTTGCAAGTATCAAAAAGAAAAGCAAACAGAGAGAAGATGTGCCATGATTACCTTGTGTTGATTTAAACTTGCAAAAGTCATTCATCTTCAGCTCAGAGTCTCAACACCATCATGATCTGATAGAAGCTTCTGACACTCAAAATATGGACAGACAAAATATGCTTTCGTCTGGAAAAAAAAAGGCTGAATATGAAAACGGGAACGGTATAATGTTATGAAAGGTTTCCAGATCATGACAAAGATAAATGAGGTTTATGGTGAAAGCCATGCATCAAAAAGCACTGACAGTATAGGGACTGTTTTACTTGCCTGGTTATAGTCCTTATTACTAATATGAAGTTTAATACTTCATCTCAGCTCTGTTTAGATTCTGTAAAAAATGGTGCTAGTTAAAGAAAATTTCTTGAGCATTTCTTGTACTGATGATGGAGGGAGGAAAACAAGTTTGGTTACATTTCAAAATTACAGTACTACTGTAGTAAAAGTAGAACAGTAGGACTAGCAAATAAGTCATGCTATACTTAAGCTGGTATATAACTTTCTGTAATTCCTATTTTTTGACAATGTTTGTTTATTTAACAGCAGCTTTTAGCAGAACCCCATAACAGATTTTTCATTTCAAGTTCAAGTTTCCTCCGGGGCATGAACCCCTATCAGTGTGCTAAGAGGAGCTGTATCAGCTTGCCTGACAATTACATTTTAAGAGATTAATCATCTCAGTGACAAATAATGGTATAAAGCAGGCATGTGGTGGTTGAGAAGCACTGTTCAGTTAGTGATGGATGGTTGGAAGATGAGTAGCAGACTGAGGCGCCATCATTTATTATAAAGAGCTATGACAGTGAAAAGAGTTAAGCATGGGAGTTAAGTACGTGTTGTGAATGTGTCAATCACACTGAGAAGGACTTGTACACACTGACAATGGAAGAATCATTTATGACCCTGGAATAGAGAAACGTGATCCTCTGTTAACAATGAAAAGACCAGGAGTCAGGTAATCCCATTGCAACCTACATCTACTGTACATGGTGTTATGTTGCAGTGTATAGTCTACACATAATCTACACACACAAACAACTGAAAGTAGATAAGTTAAAATGTATAGTCAGATATGATGATCAAAAAGGGGTTCAGACGTGCATTTTGTAGTGTGCATGATTAAAGCAACACCAGCTTGGTAAGCCCCGTCTTTCTCAAACCTGATTTCCTCCAGCATCCCCATGCCCTCAGGCGTATGCAGCGTTTGGGCTCTGGGATGATGCAGTGCACTTTATCATTCTTATGAGCGGGAGTGAGACAGCAGCACTGCAGCCGCTCTCCGTACCAGCCTTTAATTCATCATCCTTTATGGAGAGTAATGGCTGTGGGCTGACACCAGGGAACTGGATAGCAAGCAGGACGCTGGAGCCACTAGCATACAGTGAAGAGAGGCTTCTTCAACTCAAACAGCATGTGAAATAACAAATCTGCAGATGTTGTATTTACATAAAAGGTTTACCAAATGGCCTCTACTTTTTCAGGGAGCTGTTAATGAGACACTTAGGAGCCAATTCAACATTAATGTTCACGAACATTGGCTTATTTTACACAGAGAAAATGTTTGATGACCCTAAGAGGTCAAAAGTTATATATAAGTCATAGCATACACTAAAGCTTTTTCACCCTCCTCCTATCCCTAAATGCTATTAAAAACAGTGAGTTTAAATAATAGATGGGAGGTAATATATATGGATACAAATATCTTCTTTAACAGTATTGAGATATTTTAACACACTAAATATCCACCTCATCATAAAATTCTTGCATCGCAAAAATGTTCTCAAAAGTCAGTTTATAAGGTAAATGCACTCTGAGAATTTCCTACAAAATGAACAGGTAAACATAATGTATAAGGACTCTTCCTTAAAACCTTGAGCACAATCCTTAAAATCCCATAAAATCTCCCATTGCCCAGTGGATTATGCGTAACTTTTTTTTATTCTTTTGATTTTTGCTTCTTAACTTAATTGGATTGACCTGAATGTCAGTCACAGCTTTTGGGTCAATTTTTTTTTTCTATTATTGATTCTTCATGACTTTTTTGGAACCTGCTCTTTCCTTTAAAATTGTTGGAATATTATTATCAAGTCACTATGATTAAGTGAGAGTGAGATGTAGAAAATGCCATCTGTTGCTTTGGTCTTTGGCCTGGAACTCCAACCATGCCCCCCCTCTTATCCTGTCACTTAAGCAAACAGATCTGACCCTCTCTCCCGTCTTTCCTTCTGGCACTTTCCGCTTCTTCAAAGTTCGGCAAATCGATCGTAACTTTGACGCCTTGACTCTGGCTAGGGGCCAGAAATGATAAGCGCTCATGGGGGACGTGAGAGCTAAGTGCTAAATCAATGGTTCCCCGTCTCTGATGTGGATAGCATTACTGAGAGGAGCCAGTGGCCAGAGGTGGAGATGATGATTCTCTGGGGCCGTCTTTAAAATACACACTGGATGCCCCATTTTGGGGCAATCATCCACATGATCAATCAAGTCTTTCTTTTTTCAGAAAAACTTCTGTTCTTTCACCCACTGGTCTATTATTTACCAGGTACGATGTGGTGGATAAAAATTAAGTAGCAAGACATTTTAACTATAGGCTATTATTACACTGTACAAGTTTTATTAATTAAATGGGTGCGTGTGATACACTAGTATTAAATTAAAAAAATGCTTCTTCATTGGTTCTTTATGGGTTGATTTTATGTTCCCAAAAAGGAAACATACTCTCATAATGTAACCTTTAAAAGTTCCCACAGAGAGACAACTGGAGAACCTTTAAGCATTCTGCATTTTTCAAGCATCAAAGAACTTGGTAAATATTTTTGGGTAAAAACAATTCAACAAAATTTTGCTGAAATTTATAACAGAATCTCAGTATTCAAACATATTGCCATTTTAAACCAACAGCAGATAATAAAAAAAGATAAAAGTTTTACTTACCTTAAAATCATAAAACCTTTTTAATTAATGTTGATGGACAGATCATTTGCTTGTTTAGTTTGAAATGTTGTTTTTTGGTGTAATTCGTATCAGACATTAATTTGACACTCTTACTACTTGGATCTTATTAAATGGTACATTTTACACAATAAACAGCAAGTTCTTTGGTGTTTGTACTTTACGTATACAGTGTATGCTTAATAATTGTCCATCTTCTAACGCAGAATAATTACTCAGTACTTTGCAGTTTGTACCACACAGTTAACACATAAAATATCCTTTAACATCCATTCTTCCTTTAATAAGATATGAGTGCCATTTATTTCTAACCTGCCCATACTTCTGAGAAAAAGAGAGGCAGAGAGATATCAGATCAGAGAGAGAGAGAGAGAGAGAGAGAGAGAGAGAGAGAGAGAGAGATATCTCTATAATATATTGATATATTCTGGAATAACACATATCCAATATCCTAGCTCTAAAAGGAGGACTATTATTGTTTATGTTTATGCTAGAGGTTGTCAAAAATCAGTTTTGCCAGAATGAATCATTCTTAACTGAAACAGCGTACCTATACTATTTTTAAAATAGAGATCATACCATTATTCATTTTACATGATGATTGATCCAATCTGATTCATCCTGACTTCACACTGAGATATGGCTTTCTTGTATAGTGCTGCTGTTAAAGCAGCTGCCAATCCTGCATTCTTATAAGACTGAAGTAGCGGGCTAAATGGCAGTTGGTATGAAAAAGCTAAGCTGAGGGGCTACTCTCTGAGTTACCATGTGAGTGATTGAGAGAATGTCCACAGCTGCCTGACATCTTGTTGATGTCTTTGTACCTCATTGTGAACGTATTTGCTGTCAAGCTGATGTGCTGATACTCAGAGGCTCATTTTTCAAAAAGCCTCAAAAAAGCACCTGACAGCAAATTTGTAACAGAATACAGCTTTGACTAGAAGTTTGTGACTACAAATACTCAAAATGTGTTTGACTGAAATAAGTAGTTTTGATTAGGTCACTAATTCTCAAATCTGCTGAAGCTGTTGATTCATTTTCTATAACAGCAGCTCTGGCAGTAAATCACAAGGCAAATCACAAGATGATATTAATGTGCTTGTTCTGTTACATTATATTAGTATTGCTTTCTACATCTTGTAACGCAGAGCGACCTAAATCATGGCTGCTGATTACAACTCCCAGTGAACGGAATGGCCTACAAATATGGCCTCCGAGGACTGCATCACCCAACCACCACAGAGACAGTCACCTACTCATTCACCGGCTTACTGACCACACACATCTGGACTCAATTACCATCTTCCCGTGCAGACCGGTTTTGTTTGATGTCTTTTGCCCAAGTATCTCTGTTTGATAACGTCGACTCTCTTTATCGTTTTGCATTTGTCTGATATTGGAATAATGAAGAAACGTAACCTACAACTGTCACCATCTCCATCACCTGGCATCAAGCCATACAATGATTTTTAAAAATGTGTGTATTCATTAATATGGTGACGACTTCTGTGAGGAAGATTTGGCATTTTTGGAAGGAGTCTCCAGTGTCAGCATTTCGTAATAATTAGATGGCGACCTGTTCCTTTATGTTTTGAGAAAGTCTTCAGGAGGGATGGCGTTTATCAGTAACGTGTCAAACTTAATTTTTTGTCTTATTAACTTCGAGGGAGAGAAGATCGGTACTGGAACAACTATTTATAGCTTCTATAATGAAAGTGATAACAGGAACTAACTTGTTTCACATGCTCCATGGACAAAAAGTACAACATGGTGTTTGTTAATAAGTAAAACATCCCTGCTGAAAAAAAAACAACAATAAAAACCATTGTAATGGTTCCACTACAAATGCCATTAAAACCATAAAAAAATTTGTATGTTTTTGGCCATATTAGGATCTATTGTTTGTTTGTAAGTTTGTATTGGTTTCCACTGGATATAAACATGCCACCGTAAAACCCAACACATTACTAGTATAGACCCACAAGGACTGTTATAGTTTACATTAAAACAGATACAATTTCCATTACGCACGGTGGCTTAGTGGTTAGCACACCTCCAGGGTCCATGTGTGTGCGGAGTTTGCATGTTCTCCACGTGTGTCGAGGGTTTCCTCCGGGTACTCCGGTTTCCTCCCCCAGTCCAAAGACATGCATAGTAGGCTGATTGGTATGTCTAAAGTGTCCGTAGTGTATGAATGTGAGTGTGTATGTGATTGTGCCCTGCGATGGACTGGCACCCTGTCCAGGATGTACCCCGCCTTGTGACCGATGCTCCCTGGAATAGGCTCCAGGTTCCCCCGTGACCCTGAAAAGGAGTAAGCGGTTGAAGATGGATGGATGGATGGATGGACAATTTCCATTATTAAAACCATTAGAGTTTCTGTAATGGTTTCCATAGTTTTTTTTTTTCAGCAGGGATTGTAATAACTGTTGCAGTATAAGAGAAACAAAACATTTTGGGACATGCTGGTTTTGGAAAATAATCAACTGTGCTAACGGTAACTCATCATTTTGGTTTGCATCACACCACCTCATCGTTTATTATTTTCCTATAATAGCATGCCCTTTTGTGATTTGCTCCCTACTTGTCATTGCACAAATACACAGAAACCGAAATCTATTTTCCAAAAAGGCAATTGTAAAAATCTATATGCACATTAGGTAAAATATATAGGTATATCGGTGAAATTGTGTATTAAAAACGATTCATTAAATGGAATTTTCATATTTCCTTTTTCCTGTATGTGTAATCAATTTACTGGAAATAAATCACTACTGATGCACAGAACAGGTACAAACATATGTGGAACTTCCTTTAATTGTCTTATATGTACTTAACACCCATCACTTTTTTTTTACTACCGGTATAATCACTGTTTAATTGTGCTGCACATTCCTGCACTTATAATGAGCTGAGGTAATCTCTGCAGACGCGATGCAGTGGACTGAGGACTTGAGCGTAGGCAGTATGTTATTGACATACTCTCCTTTTTCCATTTCATGCCCTCCGAGACCGCAGACGCAAGCCCTGCTGCTCCCCAGATGACTGTCTGGCCTCTCTAATGTCCGAGGTTTCTAAACTAGGGTGCATGGCAGATTGGCCACAGTTGTCTGAGGAAACACGAGCTCCCCTCTCCAAAGTTCACATGGCTATGAAGGATAGATCAATAAGCTAAAGCGGGGAGCTATTGACACGTTAAACCTGGTAGCAGACAGGGCCAACACACACCCGTGTGCAAACGTTGTGCGCTCACACACGTACACACACATACACGTTGGCATGCTGGCACAAGCAGGTTATTTTGTTCTGTCAGTGTCATTATGAATCTGCCTTTTCAATAAGTATTTCATATGAAAGTATTTTACAGCAGCAAAGTCTTAAAACTAGATTGATTCTCATCACTGCAAGCACCAATACAAAGTATTATAATGATTTCCATCATATGAATATCACCCACACATTAGCCCCAGTGTGTTTTTCTTCAGTCATTTCCTCTCTCTTGTACTGCTGCGCAGGCCTCGGTGCTCCTTCACATTACAGTTTTATAATATCATCATGTCATTTCAATTGCTTTAATGAGAACAGTAATTGGAGGAGCCCCTTGTAGCATACTGCTTTATTTCCCTATTGCGATGTAACAATTACATATGATTTGAATTTTTTTTCTTCCAGTTAAATTATGAAGAATCATCAGAGGAGACGAATGACAGAGATTGCAGCCGTGAAAGCATTGCCTTGTGACTCCTATGAGCCATTAAATTTTTGACGAACCAACAGAACTAATAGTGTAAACGTTTCCCATGATGCACTGCTTCCAGCAGCTCTTAATATTATGGTGGTCTAATTAGTTGGTGCTAAAGCGCCGGACTCCCAGCATGCTCTTCAGGACAGTATTGAGACATGGATCATGTTTGCTGCCACTGCTGAATGGATCTACTGGGGCGACTGAGACCCCTTTTTATGTCTGACAAGCTTTATTGCAGCAATCTTAGTGAAATTTAAAGTGATTTGGTATTGTTTTTACTCACCGTTAAGTATTATATAGTTATTATAGTTTACACTTTGATGTGCTGCTTCACCGATTATGACTGTAACAACAAGCAGAGATTTTTGGTTTCTGAATTTTAGACAAAAATGACATTTTACAGTATCTATTTACCTTACACAAGTAGATCATGAATTGCTATTATGTTTTCTATTAAAAAATTACATTGTTGTGTACATCTCCCTTGGGGAAGGCGTGAGTGTATAACTTAGAAATAAATATTAAAAATAAAGGTACTTGTATATCTTTAATATAAACAGCTTCCGCTTTCTTTCAGCTAAGAATTTATATTGCTGTAGTAGTTCCTCAGCGTTTCCATATGTTTCATTCAAATTCATTTTGTTGGACCTATCAGGTGACCAGAGGGAAAATATGCAGGCACCCTTGTAATTTTCTCTGCATGAATTTACATATACCACAATAATGAAAAAACAATGCAAAGAAGGGTAAAAGTTTCCTCAGTAATGTTATTATAACTTTTGATGAAACCACCTCTCGCTCAACGTGTTCCCATCTAATTAAAAGCCTTTCGGCTTTGTTGTAGCATTTCAGAGAGCATCTCACAGATGAAGAATAAGGACTGAAACAGAATAACTAAAATGTCTTTATGTTAGACTGTGAACTGAATAAGTAAATCATTGGAATTAATTCTCGGTGTGGTCTAAGCTTCACATCCATCACATTCAACATGGTGAAAGACAGGGAAAGCATTTACTTTTCTGAGATTTGTTAGCACTTATTGGTGCACTGTTAGTAAGTAGATGATGCAACTGTGTGTCATAATGGCTTTTTGGACTCCCACTATTTTGGATCTGGGTTCAGCCACAGCAACCCAAAACAAAACCATTGTAAACAATGAGGTAAAATTCAATGAGTATTATTAAGTCTTTACAATTACCCATTTGCAAATTGTATACAATCCGTCTAAGTACTGTCATTAACCAGCCTTTCAACTAATTCTAAACATGTCAACAAGTTATGGTTGTTAATGCTCAGTACATCATTTATATTTACTCGTACATAGTTAACTTGCCTCTTTTGGCCCTTTTCACTTTATTCCGATGGTCCTGTTTCATGTTGTTGAGTTAGATGATAATATTTACAGTTAGTACTGTCTGTCTTCCACTGTATTTGGAGAGTCCAGTTTATAGCTTGTAATGTTTAGTGAATCCTCTGTAGCTGTTCAACTAGTAAATGTATAATTAATGTATAGTTAAATTAAAAATAAAATTCCTTGGTAGAGCGTTCCAGATAAGCAAATAATGTGACTAAAATGGTGACAACACACTCTTAAAATGTGTGTTAATGTGTTAATTTTTAACACACCTGCATGTCTAGTTAAGGACAACACATTTTTTGTTGCTTTCAACACCATCAGCGTGTTAGTACATTTAACACATGCCATACAAAGAAGTTGGGACACTGTGTAAAATGTACATAAGTTTAAATAAAAACAGAATGCAATGATTTGCAAATCTCACAGAACCATATGTTATTCACAATAGAACATAGAACACATATCAAATGTTTAAACTGAGTAAATGTACCATTTTAAGAACAACTTACTGTTCCAGCTTTGTTGCCCCTGTCCCAACATTTTTGAGATGTGTTGCGGCCTACAAATTCCATATCACCTTATTTTTATTCGTCAAATTGTGCACACACAAAAAAAAAAAAAAACAAATACAAAATAACAGTGATGTGTTGTTTATACTTTCACCCCTACAATTATCCTAAAATGCAATTTGTTTGTATGCTAATATTCAACTAAAATGGTCACAAAATAAACAAACAATTGCATGAAGTTCAGGTGACATTTCTTAAAATCATTACAACATTTGACAGACGTAAGAATTGGAGTTGATACATTTGATACAAAGAATTCGAGTTGATACAAAAAAATATTGACACGTTTGGCCCAATTTGGACATTTTCACTTAGGGCAGCAAATTTACACTGTTACACGAGCTGTACACTCACTACTTTACATTGTAGCAAAGTGTCATTTCTTCAGTGCTGTCACATGAAAATATATCATCAACTATTTACAAAAATGTGAGGGGTGTATTCACTTTTGTGAGATACTGTATATCACCAATGTGAAAAAGTAATTGCCGGCACACTCGTCTTTGCTGTATTGCTTTAATTCAGCCATATTGAAGAGCTTTGGAGCATGACTGCCTGTTTAAGGTCCTGCAACAGCATTTCAATGGGGTTCAAGTCAGGACCTTGACTAGCCCAAACCAAAATGATAATTTTGTTTTGAGCCATTCAGAAGTTCACTTGCTCTTGTGCTTTGGATTATTGGGTTACTACATAACTCAATTGCACTTGAGCATCAGATCATAGACTAATGACTGGACATTCTCCTTGAGGATATTTGGATAAAGAACAAAATTCATGGCTCTGTCAATTATGGCAAATCATCCAGGCCCTGAAGCATCCCCACCATGTTTGACTATTGGTATGATGTTATTATTGTCGAATGTTGCATTAGCTTTACTTCAGAAGTAAAGGACCCAGCTCTTCCAAAATGTTCCACTCTCAAATCATCAGTCCACAGAACATTATCCTAAAAGGCTTGGGGGCCATGAAGCTGTTTTGTTGTTTTTTTTTTTGGCAAAAGTGAGCCTTTTGTTCCTGTTGGTTAGTAGTGATTTTTAGTAGTGAACAACTCTCCAATGGATACCATTTTTGCCCCATTTGCCCCAGGAACCTTATCTGAGGTAAGTGATACGTACAGCTCCATTCATTTTCATCTGGGTTGTTTTATGATTTCGTGGATGAGTTATCAATGCACTATTGCAGGAAATTTGGCAGGCCAGCCACTTCTGGAGGATTCACCACTGTTGGAGATAATGGCTTTCACTGTGGTTTGTTGGATCCACAGAACCTTCAAGGTTTTTTAAGCCTTTCCAGACCAATATATTTCCAAACTTTCTTTCTGATCTCTACTGGATTTTTTTTTATAAATAATGGCATAGTGTGCTGATTGTCGAGAAGTCTTAACCTAATTAACATTGATGGAAAGAGTCTATTTAAGTGATCGTTAGATTCAACAGTGCTAGCAGTGATCAGGACTCGGTGTCTCTAATCTAACTGAACTCATTTATCAATTAATTTGGTTAGTTCAAATAACTAAGGTGGTAATTACTTTTGCACACAGGCCAGTTGGTGTTGGATAATAGGTTTCCATTAATAAATGAAATTATCATTTAAAAACTCAGGTTTACTCAGGCTGTCTTTGTATTCTATAACTTTTTCTATGAAGAGCTGAAACAATTAAGTGTGGCAAAAATACAGCAGATAAAATTAGAATAATTTTTCATAGCACTGTCCACTCCTAAAATTACTCAGGAGTGTTTTTTTTTTTTCCTGGAGGGTGGCTGTGGCTCAGTCGGTAGAGTGGGTTGTCCACTAATCCACTAACCGTGAGGTTGGTGGTTCGAATCCCGGCCCGGGTGATCACATGCCGAAGTGTCCTCTGGCAAGACACTGAACCCTAAGTTACCCCCAATGGCAAGCTAGCACCTTGCATGGCAGCTCTCCTACCATTGGTGTGTGAATGTGCTCTCATTTGTAAGTCGCTTATAAATGTAAAATGATATTTCTGTAAAGCTGCTTTGAGATAATGTCCATTGTAAAAAGCGCTATACAAATTGATAAATTTTTTATAAACATGGAAGTCAGGTGCCTTAAATGGCCTCTCCAATCACAAGATTGAAGCATTATTGAACTTGTATGGGACTTTCTATATCCCAGACTACAAAAAGATATCTGTCTATGGATAAGGAAAGGTTTATTTACTGGTTGCATTCAAAGGATTAAATCTGTTCTTCCACCACTTGCATATTTTTATGTTATTGCACCATTTCTAACTGTCATGCAGTGGGAACTTTTCCTCAGGTTCACTTTATTGTATTCACGATACAATAGTCCCCTGCACAGAGCAGGTGAAATTAATCTTTAGTCCAAAATATCCTGTATATTGTTTATGTTAGTCAAAAACATTTTTGACAAAATCACAAGAGGAACAAGGAATTCTGGCTGTGGGAAGCATAATGTCAGTAGAAACCTATATTATGAGTGGGGTAAATGCTTCTATGACACAATAGTGAGAGTTTAATGAGACAGAAATGCGCATTCACTAGTAGCTCATTTTTCTGCCTTTATTTTTTAACTCTAGTGACTGGCTACCATTCCATATGAGCAGTTCAACATCCTGCTTTCTATCATGAATAGTGATTGGTATGCTCTGTGCATTCTCCAAAATGCAACTGGGGCATAACTGACAAATGCTACTGTTGACAGAAGACACACCTGCTTAAATGCCCCAGCTTATTCTGTACAATTTCATCATGACGTGCAATACCTTGTTTGACAATATTGTAAGTGTTTCTATTGCACTGATGTGTGGTATGTTGAAATATAAAATATAAAATTGTTCTAATGTTTACTTCACGTGGGTCACTTCTACTTAAAAATTACAACATACATATATGAAAACACACAAAAAGCAAAAGCGTGTTTGAATTTGAATTGTACTTTGGGCTGCTATTAAAGTCTTAAAGTATTAAAGGTTTGCCATCAGCAATGATTGAAAATTCTACTTTTATACCAGGGATGGACAAAAAAACAACAACAACAGCACATTTTATGTAATACAAAACATTGCAAACTAAAAGGATGTATCTAAATAAAATGCAGGTTTGTACTTTGAACATATACAACATTTTCAATATTTTTTTTAAAGGCTGTATTTATAGATTTCAGATTTTTTTCTAACTGTGCATACACAAAATATCTTCCATGTATATCCTGTGTTTATGTGATGCACTGATTGTACACATTCAAAATGATTAATGTGACCGTTCAATGTGAAGCAATACCTGCGACCAACTTAACTTTTGGTTAATAATCACAATGCTGACAGAAGGTTTTGAAGAGAACCTACAGATATATAG
>JAFFST010052760.1:196178-208678 GCA_022414735.1 Noturus placidus
TCCCCTGCTGATTTTATGCCCACTAACAAAGAAATGATCAGTATATAATTTTAATGGTAGGTTTATTTGAACAGTGAGAGACAGAATAACAACAAAAAGATCCAGAAAAACGCATGTCAAAAATGTTTTAAATTGATTCGCATTTTAATGAGGGAAATAAGTATTTGACCCCTCTGCAAAACATGACTTAATACTTGGTAATGATTTAGTAATTACTTTTCATTATCAATGCCCTGGATGAGGGAAGGAGGTTCTCACCCAAGATTTGACGGTACATGGCCCCGTCCATCGTCACTTTGATGCAGTGAAGTTGTCCTGTCCACATAGCAGAAAAACACCTTCAAAGCATAATGTTTCCACCTCCATGTTTGATGGTTGGGATGGTTTATTATTCCAATTGCGAATAATCACCCAACTGTTGTCACCTTCTCACCAAGCTGCTTGGCAATGGTCTTGTAGCCATTCCAGCCTTGTGTAGGTCTACAATCTTGTCCCTGACAATCCTTGGAGAGCTCTTTGGTCTTAGCAATTGTGGAGAGTTTGGAATCTGATTGATTGATTGCTTCTGTGGACAGGTGTCTTTTATACAGGTAACAAACTGAGATTAGAAGCACTCCCTTTAAGAGTGTGCCCCTAATCCTTACCTGTATAAAAGACACCAAGGAGCCAGAAACCTTTCTGATTGAGAGGGGGTCAAATACTTATTTCCCTCATTAAAATGCAAATCAATTTATAACATTTTTTACATGTGTTTTTCTGGATTTTTAGGATTTACATTTTCAACTGAGTTCTGGGATAAAGATGAATCCTTAAGTATACTTTCCAACAGAGAATCATTTGTAGAAATCTATTTTAGTGCTGAACTAACCTTATACCAGAACTTAGAGACCTCCTAAACCATATGCTTTATCTGCATCTGCCTCACTGTCCTCTGTTGTGCTGTGCTAGGGTTTCAGCTGCCCTGTAAACGATGCTACAGTGGGACAAAGCTGTACTGCTTTCTGAAAACATCCCTGTACTAATGGACAACAGGGAGTGTAAACCTTCTCTTCTTCACCAATGTTTGGTCAAGTTACCATAGCAGATATCCCCGTGCCAGATGGTCCACAGTTTCTACATTAAAACCCCTCTCTCTCTCTCTCTCTCTCTCTCTCTCTCTCTCTCTCTCTCTCTCTCTCTCTCTATTGCCCTTGAGAGGACAGACTCTAGAGTATCTATAGCCCCAGGCCTGGGGACCTGAGCCTCAAACGATTATGAGGCCGTGGCACCTTAATTGCTGCACTCATGCTAGTCAAAGTGGCCAGCCCCAACAGCCCACCCCACTGCATTATTCATGCCGGAGACAAGGATAGCACTTACAGTCACCAGAAACAATCCACAGCGCTGGGTGATGTCACACCATGGTCGGCACCAGTCAGACGGGCCTGGGTCTAGGTTCTGGGTGCTGTGTACTTATGTGTGTGTATGTGTGTGTGTATGTGTCTATGTGTGTGTGTGTGTGTGTGTGTGTGTGTGTGTGTGTGTGTGTAGTGGGTGTATTTGAGTAGGGAGAGGATCAGCTCATCCATCATAGCCACTTATGAGCCATAGGATCCGCTGAGTGCGAGAGCTAAATCGCGTTAGCTCCCGCAGCACATACCTGCTGCCTCATTAGGTCAACCGTGCTGCACGCAAGCTTGCAGTGCATCCTGTGGCTGCAGTTAGAAATTATAGTGCTATATTTAAACTTGCTCACAAAGAACACATCAAAACCAGTACTGTATTGTCTTGAAGGCAGCAACTGTTGTAGATGAATTAGTAACTATAGAGTAGGCTACTGGATTGGAGTTTGTTTTCTGGGTTTATTATTATTATTATTATTATTATTATTATTATTATTATTATTATTATTTCTACATCCATACACAAAGTCCTTCTCTGAGTCATCAGTCAAATGCCAGTGACAGTATAGTCTGGTTCTGGCTGGAGAGCGTCTCTAACAGTAAAAGTGGTGATTAAATATCAGGACATCATTGTAAGAGGAGAAGACAAAACACATCTCTGACAGGCACTGCCACAACACTAAGCCACAGCTCAACTTCTTGAAAATGCATTTCAGGTTGTGGAGAATAGCTTAATGCTATTGGAGCTCTGTCACTTTGGCTGCAGACTGACGAGATGAAGTGTTTAGCACTCTGGCCGAGGTGTTTCATTTCTGACAGCTGAACCACAATCAAAACCCCAGCATGTGAAAGATGACTGACAGCTTTTAATGAACAGAGCCTAACAGATGAGTGGGGCAGAAAGAGAACGAGAGAAATAAAATGTGTGTGAGAGTGCATGGTATGTGCTTTGTCACAACAAAATAGAGCTGTCGTCAAGATTATGTTTATTTACTTTGGCATATTAAGATGTTGAAGCCAGTTTTTAGTTTCTAGCTTCCTACCACTCTAGATATTCCACAAAAGCTTCTATAATAATAACACTGCATATATAATTGTGCATGCGATTATGAAACACAGAGAAAAACTGTGTGTATCTATCTGTGCATATGCATTTATGTGTCTGTTAAGGGGCTGTCTTTAGATGTAGGAAAACTGCAGCTGCAGCAGTATCACGTTTCAGACAAATTAGAGCAAATCTGCTCACAAAGACTACAGCATTAAATCAACGTCATTACTCCATTTCAGTCAGCTGCTCCCTTTCACCCTACACGATACCACAGTCCAAGCACAGAATGCCCATGCAGGTGACCCAACAGACAATCAGATATAACTCCACACTTCTAGAAATACATTTACCTACCAGCTTCACTTAATTAACCTGAGGAAAATCAAATGTACTCTGTTTTTAGCAATGGCTTCTTTCAGCTTTGAGTCCTCTATGGGAATCTTTTCATCTACCCACCATTTCTTCTCCATATCTGGGTTATTACCTGGGATTAATGAAACAGGAAAGAGGATTGTAATCATCAGGAATGTTCTTTTTAAACGTGATACTTTTAATATCCTCAAAGAGGGTGCAGGTAATCTAACTCAACCCTAGAAAACAGCTGAAGATGGCAGGAAGATACAACTACATTGCAGTAACTGAGAGCCAGCACAGTGAAATAGAGCCATGGTGGTAGTATTTAGGTGTTTGCAAATAGTCTCAGCCATGTGAGCTGAAAAACTGCAGTGTATTTGATGAGTATAGTCTCATCTATCAGCCAAGCTTTGATGGTGGATGTGGGTTACTCACATCCTGTGAGCTGATCTGGAGATGAGTATCGGGCCATTTCCCAAGTAACTAATGAGGGAAGAACAAAGATTCTCACTTTAGTGGAACTGCAGCACGCCGGTCATGTCTCACTTGAAAAGTCTTTGAATTCATTATTGCTTAATGGTTTGGAGTGAGCATGATGAGGGTGAAACCTGACTAAGCCTGTAAAGATAGACTTTGAATACAGGTGACCCATATCTCGCATAGAAGGACTATGGCAAGTGATTGCTTGCTTCTTGAGGAGACACATAATCATCAGTGTTTGTAAAGAACCTTAGCAAAGTAAATAATACCATATCTCACAGGTTACACCGGCTGAAATAGCAAGTCTTGAGGGTAAAAACATTGGTCACAACAACAGTTTGTTTAAAATCGCTGTCAAATATGAAAGCATGTTTATATTAGTGCAAGTGACTCATCTTAACTGCTTAAATGACCCTGTGTGTGAGAATGCAGATTTGTAACATTACATTCACTTGGAAAATAATCTCATCCAAAGTGACTTGCAATTAAGATAGCATACAATTAAGTTGAGCTGGTGTTTAGGGCTCAATCTCCTTTTCACCTTAGGTAGTACTTACCTAATAATGTATAGTCTACATTCCTACATCTATCTTCAGCAACCACTTTATTCTGGTCGGGGTGTATCTGGAGTCTATTCTGGGGACCGTCTGCATGCTGGATGTTACGTTAGCCCAGCTCATTCACGCCAAGGAGCAATCCATCTTCAATGATTCTGTGAGGAACTGGCTCAGACACAAGGAGGACATGAACATGAACTCAGCACAGAGCTCAGGATTGAACCAGGGACCCTGGAGTGTTCAGGCAACACCACTACACACTGCACCTCTATTCCACACAAGTACTTTTTTTGTTTTAACAAATAAACATTTGGCTGCGTTCAGCTAACATACAGGGCAGAAGTAAGCTTTAAGACTGAAACACATATATATGTCATCACGTAAGGTTCCTCACTCCTCACTGCACTGGTCAGATCAGACAGAGCTATAATCCTTTTTTAAGGACTTTAGAAACAGATTGTCCAAGAATTGGGGAATATGGATTGGAGAAAACTGACGAAAAAGGAAAGGATTTAATCACTTGAAGAAAAAAAAAGGAACCAAAGGCAATGCATTCTGCAGGAGTAGTCAAAAGATTGTCTAAATCTGTTAGATGATTCAGACTGCCTTAGATTAAAGTGTCAATTGTAAAATGTATTTTGCAGCTTTGTAGTATGAGTATTATGAACATTGACCTGCAAAGGTTTTGCATGCCCGTGTTGGTTTTCTTTTCTGATTGGTTTATCCATTATGGTGTATAAAAGTTTGTTTTGTTGTCTTCCAAAATCAGACATGAATAGAATATAAATAACTTCAATTAATTCAATAAACCAAGTGGTCAATTATTTCATAAGTATTATTATATTAACTGCTACTAAGAGAAAATGAAAAAAAAGGATGCCACCAATTATTACTTTTTCTTTATTCTGTGTCATTACATAGATGGGTTCTCACACCAAACCCAAATAAATAGAACACACACACACACACACACACACACACACACACACACACTGACTGGAAAGCTCTCATTTTTGTGTTCTGTCAACACTAAAGCCTGGGGGGCACTCTGGGATGACAGGTGGAAGGAAAGCTGCAAAGAGGTGGGAGGGATAGATGGAAACTGGTGGGACTGGGCTGCATATTTGAGAGTCCAAGAAAATACTGTCCATTCTAGCTGTCTTTAATCAATCTTTATCATAAAAATGTGTGAATATATACTGTTATTCGTATCATCAACTTGTCATGCAGACAAATCACAAGAACTATGGTTCATGAAGCCAATGTATATAAATCAAAAGTAACAAAAATTGGCAAGCGG
The DNA here is from genome assembly GCA_022414735.1 of Noturus placidus. Classification (NCBI taxonomy): domain Eukaryota; kingdom Metazoa; phylum Chordata; class Actinopteri; order Siluriformes; family Ictaluridae; genus Noturus; species Noturus placidus. The sequence continues at coordinate 201,300 of JAFFST010052760.1, forward strand.
GTCCATGTGATATATTTTGTCACCTTATGAAGTTTTTTTATGCTTGTACAATTTTAATAAATGTAATAAGAACATTATTACATTAGTGCACATACCTTGAAGCTATGATTCTGTCTGACAGTTCTGTGATTTTAATATAAGCTATATGGTTTAGAACTTCAACTGTTTTATACTTTTCAATTATTTAGTGTAAAAGTAAAAACAAAATCTCACATATTTTAAGCGACATTTAAAATTATTAACAATAGCAAATTTTTGCCTAAATTAAAAGAGAGAAAAAAGAACCTTATCATTTCAATGGCTATGCAAATAATATAGAATATAGGCTAACCTTACTAAGAATACTAAGAATTTCTTATTATTGAGAAATGGAGCCTAACAACTATGTAAATCTGTTAAAATGTGTACCGTGATTGCCTCGACTTTGGTTATTTATGGAGATATTAGCTATATTTGGCCGTTTGATGTGTTATGAGATCTCAAATACACTTTGTAGAAGCAAAATACGAGAAATTACTCTAACAGAATAAAGTCAGTAATATCAAACGACACATGCAGGGATTGGTGACATCTCTTTCAACTACATGAGACTAATCAACTTGCCATATTTAAGTTCACACATAAATCTGGTAGCTTTATATCGAAGTCATAGCATTTATTCTGTATCTGGTTACTGCAGCATGCTTTGGGCCCTTCTGCTTTTTTGTTGCAACTAATGCATTTTCCTCCTGGGCCGAGCCAGGCTGGGTGTACCAAGCACCTTCATGCAAACATGCTGAAAACGGATGCCACTACGCTCTGGCTTAATCCAGATATTTCTTCTTTGACATTTTTATGGAAGGGCCGAGCAGAAGAGTATTGAAGTTGAATTACAGTGGAACAAAACAGACCTCTTGCTACAGTAGCTAGGAATATGAGCATGGAGCAAAAGCACAGATGTGGCAGATCAGGTTTCAGGGAAAGCTGAAGCTACACTGGCTTGCAAGTCTCTACAAATACACGGTCTTGGAGATATTACCAAAACTTTCCGCCAGCCTCAACTTACTGAGATGGCACATGCTTGTCCATAGTAATGATAATATTGCTGATGGTGAATGACATACACCAATTTTGGATTCTGAGGATGAAAATGTGGCCATTTTCCACTCTACGTGTTTAAACATGGCTACTGAACATCACAGCAGTGCAGGCTGACAATCTCATGGGCCAGTGTGATTTCACACTCTCGCCATTGCAGTGTAGTCAGGACAAGTGGATTGACCTCTTTTTGTAATGTGAGATGGTGTTGTAGTGTGGAATTCACCAACTTTCATCTCTGTCATCAAACCCTTTCATCACACGAGACTCAAAGGATCGACTAGTTGCCAGTTCAGGTATAAACACCACTAATTTAATTCATAATAAGCATACTGTTTGTATGACTTTACAATGATTTAAAAAACTGTGCAATTTTTTTCTCTTTTCTTATGTTAGTTCATTTGCATTCCTGGTTTAAATCCACCAGGTTCATTTCAAATTAACTTCACATCAAGTTACATTACAAATTGGTTGGTCAGTAGGGCTTGAATACACAGAAAAACATGTTGACCTGTGTGTAATTGGTTGCCTCTGAAGGCATCATTATCAACGGTATTTAAGGCATGTCATTTCAGCAAATTTTCTCAGGTTGACCCAGGCCACTATGTTGATTTTGAACTCATCTGGCACCGCACATTTCAGTGTAATGAATATTTGTGCTGGGAAGTGAAGCGTTGAGCAGTATGACTCAGGTTCATCCTTTAACTGCATTCGATGCTGTGCTCTGTTGAATTGTCTCTTGATCATCACTCATCAGAGGCTTGCAACACACCTACAAGGTTCATCTGCAGCTAGCTATTCATGCTGACACCTTTTAAATCAGTCTGCACTTACACATATGTTAACACGCAATACACACATGAACACATGCCTGCACCCACACACACACACCTGGCTTTGGAAAGATGAAAATTAAAAAAAAAAAGGTGTTGGCTATAGTTGTGAATTTCCAGGTCTTGTGTCTCGAGAAGTGCAATCATTTTCTCATTAGCCCTTAATTCATCTCTTTCTCACTGTCGTACTGCAGGGCTACCATAGAGTTTATCTGAACCCTCTTAATTACTGAGGGGACCCTCCTCAGAAATGAATCTGGCTCAACAGCTCCTGCAGGGCAAAAACAAGCTGAACACAAACAGCTTTTGTTTGATTGTGTTTTTTCCCCTGCACTAAGATTGATGCGGTCATTGAAAGACTGACCAGATCGATTTGGCTGCGTTTTGCAGGGCCATAATGAAGTCATTGCACTGTGTGTTATCATAGAGTTAAATAAGGTACAGACAACTAAAGAACTTGTTACTCTCAGAAATAGAAAGCTGAGCCTGGAGGCCATGCAATGAGCTGTAATAAATGCTCTTAGACTGTCCATTCCTCCAAATAACTATATTTCCTGTGGGGATCTTTGGGCTAATATACATTATTGATCTATGCATCTTTTTAATCAAACATACATTAAATGGACGGGTTCTCTTCACACCTCCGGGTCATACTTTTGTAAGAAGGAAACTCGTTGCAGTGAAATGTCTCATATAAACAGCAGCATTTCAGACATTCTTCAAGCCAATGGGGTTACCCATATTTAGTATACTGGCAACAAGATGTAAATGACTGGTTTAATTGCAAACAAATGAAATTAATGCTGCTTAATGTACATTTTTGGGGCTTTCTTAAATTTGAAATGTAAATTTTACATTTACAGAAGACATTCTTATCCTGAGGGGTTTACAGAAGTGCATTGAAGTCTCTGTAAACCAACTTGTCCTCATGCTAATACAAATAGGCAATGGGCTAAGAATACAATATGGCTGTTACATAGCAGTTAGTAGTGTTAGATCCTAGTCAACCTTTGTTGAGTTTGAGTCGATACCAAGTCCTTAACCAACCGAGTCAGTCAGAGCCCGAGTCCAAAAGGGGCCCAGTTGGAGTCCAGTCCGAGTCTTTAATGGCCGAGTCCAAGTCGAGTGCAGAAAGTAATTAAATTGAAAAAAGATTGTAAATTGCAATTGTAAACTCGAAACTGATTAGTTAAATTAATATGTTAACCTTCACAAACCAATAAATAACAAACATAAATGTAACACAAAATACCACTATTAGATCTTGCCATTGCTATTTAATATTTTTATTTCATGTCATCAGCACCTCAACTAGATTCCTCTCAAAAAATGGCTATAGAGGTGTATCTAGGACTTCTTTTATATTACAAGTGTATGAAAAAACAAATGAAGCTGTTTTGTTATTGCATCACACTATATTTGTGTCCTCCAGTTCGAGCTGACATTTGTCTCCCCCACAGTTATATCAGCTGACAGAGAGAATACAGAGTAGAGTTACATTTAGCAGCATGTCATAACTACAAGCTTCATGCTTTATTACTGCTTTTAACCTATCTATGAATGACAACAAACTCATTTCTGAACACAGATCTGTTCTTGTAACTTTTTTCATTTTAATTCCCTATCAGCAAAGTTTATGATATACTGTACTGACACACCTCTGAAATTTCCCCCAACTGTTTACATTCACTTAAGACATAACCGACTGTGTTTGCATGTCTGCATTTTGACATGATGTATGTGTATTTATTTCACTGTCTAAGCATAATAAGCCATTAAGAGAACTCAATTCAGTACTTGCACGATGAATCGGCTTTCGGTGTGCGTGCTTCAAGTGCATGTGCACAGAACGCCCCTGGTCAGGCTGGGAGACATTCATTATTTTATTTTTTTTTTTAGTTTTATTTGAATAATTTCATTTTTTTATCATTCTTTTCATGTTACACATGACATGGACTCAAAATATCCAAAATGTCAGAATCCGTGCCAAGTTCAAGTACAAATTTACCCAAATCCAGAGTCCAAGTCCGGGATCGAGTACCCCAACTCTAGGAGTTAGTGCAGCAAAGAGATCAGTGCAGTTTTTTAATAAGCTATTAGTATATTTAGTGCTTGTTTGAGTGTTTAATAAATGTGTGTGTGTGTGTGTGTGCGTGCGTGCGTGCGTGCGCGCGCGTGCGTGCGTGCGTGTGTGTGTGTGTGTGTGTGTGTGTGTATACAACCCTAATTCCGAAAAAGTTGGCACAGTATAGAAAATGGAAAAAAAAAAAAACCCCAAAAGAGCCATTTAAAAAATTCAATTCGCCCTGTACTATATTGAAAACACATTATTAACACATTATTTGATGTTTTACTTTATGAATTTTATTTATTTTTGAACATACAGTATACACTCATTTCAAATCTGACAACTGCAACACACTCCACAAAAGTTGGGACAGTCGACTTTTTACCACTGTGTAACATCACTTTTTCTTTTAATAACACTTATTTAGCGTTTGGGCGCTGAGTGAAGAAACCAGTTGGTTAAGTTTAGCAAGTGAAATTTTCCCCATTCATCCATTAGGCATTTCTTCAGCTGCACAACTGTACAGGGACTCCATTGTCTTATTGTGCACTTCATAATGTGCCACACATTCTCAATTGGAGACAGGTCATGACTGCAGGCAGGACATACTAGCATTCGCACTCTCTGCTTACGCAACCATGGACTTGTAATCCAGGCAGAATGTGGTTTGTCGTTGTCCTACTCTGGATGGCAGCATATGTTGCTCTAAAATGTGTACACATCTTTCTGCATTAATGGTGCCCTCACAGATGTGCATGTTATCCATGCCATGGGCACTGACGCACCCCCATACCATGACAGAAGCTGTCTTTTGGACCGGACGCTGATAACAGCTTGGCCCTTTTCCTCTTTGGCCCGGAGAACATGATGGTTGTTTTACCAAAAAACTGTTTGAAATGTTGATTCGTTGGACCACAAAACACGATTCCACTGTGCTATCGTCCATTTCAGATGAGACCGAGCCGAGAGAAGTTGGCGGCGCTTCTGGCCAGTGTTGATGTATGGCTTCTGCTTTGCATAGTAAAGTCTTAGCTTGCATCTGTGGATGCAGCGGCGAATGGTGTTGACTGACAAAGGTTTACCAAAGTAATCCCGAGCCCATGTCAAGACATCCATTACAGACTCACGATGGTTTTTAAAGCGCCCCTATTATGCTATATAAAACTGCCTAATTTACATGATTTACATTGCAGCATCACCTCTTTTTCTCAGGGTCAAAAATCGACTCACTCAAGGATCCATTCACTCTAAACTACTCCTGTCAGAGAGCCTATTCTTCTCTGATTGGTCAGATGTCCCAATCTTTTGTAATTGCTCTGTAATTCACTTTCGAAAATGAAATGCTGATTTCCATATCTGAATTTCAGCTCAGAAATAATGTCATTGGTTTCACCTTATCAGTTTGAGCCTGAGTCCAATAGTGATGCATAGGAAGATCAAACCAAACCACCATCAAAAGGACGATGAGAACAGGATGTTTCTCAGTGGTATGTTTTTATGTAGTTTGAAAATAATGTGAGTTAGCCAGGTAGCAGAGGCCTACAGCTGTGCACTGGCTGTTCACGTATACGACAAAAAACTACACATTTGGAACACTTGATAGAACATATATATGTAAATAATTCATCATATTTACAGGTTGTGATCCAGAGGCGCAAGATGGTCCAAATAAAGTAAGTATTCCCCCATCTTTAATGAATAATCATGTCAAAAATCCCGCATTGACTTCAGCTATGTTTGAGAAGGCACAAAGGTAGGAGTTGAACTGCTGTGGTATTGTTTTAAAAATGAATTCTAACCACTGACACTTTACATCTTCATCCTTTTGATAGTCCATGCAAACTGGTTTTGCTTTTGCAACAGGAACCTAACTCTTTCAGGGCAACTGGAACTCTAGTGTTTGAGGGCGAGTCAAAGTATACGTTGTTCTTGAGCAGCTAGGTTTGTACAGGAAGTAAGTCAGGCTGTTCAGAATCGGTTCTTTCTTTTGGGAGTTTTTGTTGTGCATTTTTTTTTAAAACTTTACAGACTTTTTACGTACACAAACAACTCTATAACACACTACATAAAAGGTAATATCTGAAAAAGCATAATAGGGGCACTTTAAGACAGATTGCTCCACCTGTTTCACATCACCATGTTATTTCAACTTGTCACATGCTTGTTAGTCCTAAATTGCCCCTGTCGCAACTTTTATGGAAAGTGTGACATGCATCAATTTCAGAATCAACATTCATCTTCAAAAAAACTATGCAGTTGATTAGGTCAAACATCAAACACCTTGATCTTATATGTTCTTTGTTTAAATTCAAGTCAAAGTACATTTACAAATCATCCTGTATGTTTTCATTAGCATTTTCCACACTTCACACACACACACACACACACACACACACACACACACACACACACACACACACACACACACACATATATATATATACAGTACATATATATATATATGTGTGTGTGTGTGTGTGTGTGTGTGTGTGTGTCAGATACTTTCTATGATTCAAGCCTTTTAAATTAAACAAAATGAAACTAAGCTGCCCTTTATAATAATGGCATTTAGGACACATGTAAAGTGCCCATTGCTAGAATGTCACATTAAAATGAAACTGATGGTGACATTGTAATCATTAGTGGATCTTTAACGTATTTCTCTAGGCTAGTTTATGAAGCACGTATTATAGCAAAGAGGCTATCAACTCAGCTTTTATGTACTCATATATTATGAGCTGCTATATTCAGTGCTCATTGTTTTCCAAACACTGCAGATTTCTTGTAATGGATTCCAATCCTTCATTTAGTTCTATTGTCACTTGCAGGGGTTTGGCCTTACTTTGGGTGACATCTTATTGAGTTAATGGCTGCTGCTAGGATCCATTCCAAAAGCTTTAAATTGCAAAACCATCAATCTAGTCTGGTGTTTCTCACTCAAAGGGAGTCATCAATTAGGAGGCTGGTGCTCCCTGTATTTTGGCCCAGACCCCAGTCTCCCCCTCCTCGCCTACGAATGGCCTGTCTATTCTGAGATTGTGCAGAAGAAGAGAGAGAGCGAGAGAGAGAGAGAGAGAGAGAGAGAGAGAGAGAGAGAGAGAGAGAGAGAGAATGATAGAGCTCCGCCTGAGGGCACATTATTATTACCAAAACCCATCTCTATCTCTCTTTCACTCTCTCTCTTTCTTTCTCTCTTTTTCTCTCTCTCATTGCCTGAAAGTAAAAACTTAATATCTAGAAGAGCTATAAATGATCTATGGGGCAGCCTTTTTGTAAAACATGATTACGCTGTCCATTATAAAATGCACTCTTTATGGTATAAAAGCAGTCCAGTATGAAAACAAAACAAAACAAAAAAAATCACAAACCATTAAAATAATGACTATCCTTATTTATAGTGT
>JAFFST010052760.1:244759-255019 GCA_022414735.1 Noturus placidus
CGAGACGTGACAGAGCCGCATCAGAAGGATGAAAGAGCCGCATGCGGCTCCGGAGCCGCGGGTTGCCGACCCCTGGTTTAGGACATATGCAAGTGCAGATAAGCGCTTTATTGAAGAGAGGTAGACAAATCCAAAACGTGAGCCAATAGCGTGGTCAAAAACAGGAAAAAGGTCAGGCGATCGGCAAGTGGGCGTAAACAAGGCTAAACAAGAATCCAACAACGAGGTCGAGAACAGGATCAACACTATGAAACGTGAAACTATGAACAACGGCTTGGTACACAGAAAACTCACGCAATACTTCGCACAGAACGATGAGACATGAGGGGTTTAAATGACAAACTTAATTAAGGGTGAACACAAAAGAGCTGAGACTAATGACACATAAGGGAAAAACCAATGACATTACAGGGGCAGAGACAGGACAGAAATCATAACAAATGCACATGTAGAAGGTAAATAAAGTCTTTTCGGTTTCAGAGTGTGCTTTGAGCTCCAGCGCTTACTCGAGGGGAAATCATGACAGCACGCTACAGACTGCCTGGGCGCTGCACTTTCGCGGTCTGCCTTTTGCGTTCTGTCAACATTGTTATCAATTAACATTGAGAAAATCGATTTTTTAAAAATTTGTTAATCGATTCAAAGTTCCCCCACCCTTAATGAAAAGAGGTAACAAATATCCATGTCCCTTCCCAAAACAAACAAAAACTAGTTTAAAAACTAATTTAAAAAAATCTAAGGCGTTCAGTGGAGTCTGGCACAAAACATTTATTTTTATGTAGAAAGCTAGTAATGATTGAGAAAAATAAATAGTCTAGAGAACTCTAGAGATGATCTCAAGTGATTTGTATATAAAAAATATAAAAAAAGAGCCTTTATTGACTTTTCATGAGTGTGGGCATGATGCATAAAAGGGTTAAAATTTAAAGCAAGTTTAAATGTCAGCACTGATCAGTATTTTTCTACTTTGGTTGAGCTTCTGCACAAAAACATAATTTCTGTTACTGTAAAGACATGCTTTTTTTAACATATTGAAAGCATGTGCCTTGTTAAAAGTTTGAGTCATGATTGACGGATCATCTGGTTTTGCTGGGCAAAATCTCTCCATGACCTCACCAATCACTCGTCCCTATTCAGCATCAGCTGTGGAAAACATGACTTGTTCCATTATGAAGGGGAATGCTATGTCATATGGTTCTGTGTGCACCGATCTCAGGATTTTAATTTAATACCACATGTTTAGATGTGCTTGGTTTTGGTTGTGTAATGTCAAATTGTGATTACAGGATAAAAATTGCTTTTGTTAAGCTTGTGTGTAACAACAGAGCACTGATTTGACTTCGATACGTGAATGTTCCAGGTTGATATTGGGTGTCCTAGATATTTGTTTCTGCCACAGCGCTGTTGAATTCTTGAATCTGATTGGCCAGAATGTGTTGTTTAATTTTCTATAACAGCATGGCTTGGACATAGTGCTTGCTGCAATTCAAATCATGGATTTATATTAATGCATTTGTTGTCGTATGTTATTGTTTCTGTAGTAAGAACTCATATACAGGGATTTAGGGTAGACATTCCACATAATCCAAGGCTAATAATAAACAGATGAATATAAAAAATAATTATTACTTAACACGTGTGTATAATCTATATAATTAAACATGTATGTATATTCTGTAAGGAGATGTTTATTTAATGTTTATGGAAGCAGTCTCGGGGTGTCGGTGCTTTTGTAGGCTTGTGACATTATGACATTGTCCTATCGTGCGCCGTGACCATCATTACAGCGGGAAAAAATACTGGAAGCTGATTACTGGAAGTCAGCTGTAGCTGCACATCGATAATATTAATATTTAGTCAGTTTTTTTCCCCATTTGTATTAATTGTCTGTTAACAAAGTTAGAAATGCTTCCAGAACTGAAGTTGGGACTGCAAAAAAACTTAACCAGGTATTAATTGTAACTAAGCTCATTATAAAATTTATATATATATATATATATATATATATATATATATATATATATACAAATTATGTATGCATGTGGTCTGTGGTGAACAACAGTAGAGAAACTTGTAAGCAGAGGAATGAGGTCAAGTCACCTCATACAGGCAGGGTTATCACAAGAATATCCAAAATTGTAATCACACAGAAACGGATCAAAACCAGGAGGTCAAACTCAAAACACCAAAACCAAGTAACTTTGCGTAGAAACAGACATAGGAGGGTATATGGCCCCAATCATGCCATGTCAGAATCAGTGTAATTACACTGGACAACAGAGATTTTGCTTCTTGGACACTCTTGGATGTATCTTATAGATTTTAGCCTGCTGATCACGAAAATCACCTTCAAATTGACCTATCACGTACCGTTTTTTGAAATCTAATTTTTTTTTCGATTTCTTGTCATATCGTAAGTCTATATATTTTGCTCACGTTATACGATGTCTTTTGTAGTTCAGGCATGTCCAGGCATGTACTCAGAGCAGGTTGAGTAAATTTTGTGGAACTGATGCAGCTTGGGCATGCCCGGACATGCCTAGGTTGGATAGATGCTGCCTGAAAAGGCTATAAAAGCAGCGCGCATACGCAGATGATAATCTACATATTACGTTGATATAAGTTTGTATGTATTTTGTATGTATTTTATGGATTTTGTATGTATTTTATTTTCAAATCTTAGCATTGTCTAATGTAAGTTACATTAGAAGTAAGCCAGTTATAGACTTAGAACGATTGGTGGCAGCGGAAATGTCTTGCCAATGTTGCAACAGCCGTGATACGTTCTGCTACATTTGTAGCGAGTACACGCTTAAGCCTCAAAGACACACAGTGACTGGACTTGTTAAGAAAGCATATGAACTGTACTTTGGTTGGTGATCAAGACAAGGCCTGGGCTCTTCACATTTGTTGTGCAAGATGTGCTGTCGATCTTAGAGCTTGGCTCAGAGTTACTCGGGACGCAATGCTGTTTGCTGTCCCGATGATATGGCGAGAGCAGAAAGATCACGTGACGGACTGTTACTTTTGCCTGACTAATGTTTCTGGTTTTTCTGCTAAAAATAAGAAATCAATTGAATACCTAATTCTGCCTTCAGCCATAAGACCAGTGCCACATGACGACAGTCTTCCGATACCAGAGCCACCAGAGAAATGGACTTGGACGAAACAGATGAAGATGCTGCAATGCACCACCTGAGCATGGACAGTGACATTGATCTGGATTTTGAACCACACATGTCTGGTGAACCTCATCTAATAACACAGTCCGAATTAAACGACCTGGTGAGGGACTTAGGTTTGTCAAAATCAAAAGCAGAACTACTGTGTTCAAGACTGCAAGGATGGTGTTTGCTGTCAAAAGATTACAAAAATGTCTGTCTTTCGAAGCCACCAAGATGATTTAACGAAGCTTTTTATAAAGGCTGACAACCTCGTTTTCTGTACTGACATTGAAGGGTTGTTCACATCTTTGGGTTGCGAGTATGACCCACAAGAATGGCGTCTCTTTATTGATTCATCAGTGTTAAGCCTCAAGGCTGTCTTGTTACACAATGGCAATGTCCACCCTTCAATACCTGTTGGCTCTGGCGCACACATGAAAGACACATATGAAAACATGGAACTGTTGTTGAAGCACATCCAGTACACCAAGTACAACTGGAACATCTGTGGAGATCTAAAGGTAGTGGCTCTGCTACTTGGAATGCAGCTCGGATATACCAAGTACTGTTGGTACATTTGCGAACAGCCATGATAAAGCGTCACATTACATTAAAAAGGACTGGCCACTCCGTAAGAATTTGGTTCCAGGACAGAAAAACGTGACACGTGAACCACTTGTTGATCTGACGAAGATATTTTTGCCTCCTCTTCACATAAAACTGGGACTAATGAAACATTTCGTGAAAGCGATGAACAAGGAAGGTGAAGGTTTTTGTTATTTGAGACAAATGTTTCCAAGAATAACTGATGCCAAGATAAAAGAAGGCATTTTCATTGGGCCACAGATCAGACACGTCATCAATGACAAGCAGTTCGAAGATCTGTTAGTGGGGCCAGAGAAAATCACTTGGAAAGCATTCAAGGATGTCGTTGAGAATTTTCTTGGCAACCACAGAGCACCAAACTACATTAAGCTGATTGACAAATTTCTTAAAGCATACAAAACCATGAAGTGCAACATGTCACTGAAGATTCATTTCCTGCATTCACACTTGGACTTCTTCCCCACAAATCTTGGAGAAGTCAGTGACAAGGACATTGCCACAATGGAAAAACAGTATCAGGGCAACTGGAATCCATCAATGCTGGCTGACTATTGTTGGACACTGCAACGAGATGGACCGGACACTGAGTCAAAATCAGGAGCAAAACACTTGCGATTAGACACGTTGTAGTCAACCTGGACGTTCTACTCAAAGCTGTTCACATCCTCAGACTCGGAATTAAATGAATCGATGTGATATGATGATGTTGACATCTGCAAAATTACATTAAACTGTATTGTATTTAAAGTGTATTTATTTTCAAAATAATATTGTGTTGTTAAGACATTAATAATAGTCAATTACACAAATTATTACACAGAAGTATTATGAGATAACCACTTAACTACATTTTACTGCTGAAGCCGCCACCGTTTTGAGTGTTTCTGCATGACGTTCCAGCGGTCAGGTGGTACAAGTCAGAGGTCTTCGAAAATTCCTAGTTTACAAGTTGTAATTACGAGTTCTACGAGGACATGAACTCTTTTTACAAGTCGGAGTCTCATAATTATGGAAATTGCGACATGGCATGAACTCAGCTATCGAACACAAGCTAATCAAAGATGAACAGAAAACAGGTGAGAACAATCAGCTTATAAATCAATAGCAGGACAGGGGCGGAAACAAAACCAAATCGAAACACCATTACATAGTAAGCAAAAAGGCCCATAGAGACTGAAAAGAAAATGACAGAATGCAGAAATTCTTTTTTGTCTTGATTGAAAAATGAGAGGCTAGTGAGTAGCCGATCTAATGTAAGTGTTAACAGGAAGTAATTGTCCTGGACATTCCACAATATTAAACGTAAATATACATGATTAAATTGTGTGTTATTCATTAATAACATAAATTAAATACTGTAACCCATGACAAATTGCTGCTGTATAAGGGGAACGAAACATGTTATGGGTAAATATTCAATTTCAGGGTGGTAAAAGTAATGTCACTTCATGTCGGCCCACGTTACACCACCCCATCGTTGATTATTTTCCAACACCACCACTCCCAGTCTTCTTTTATTCCTCTAAAGTGAGAACACACACTTGTCTCTTACAAACTTTAAATGTCAAACAAAATTAAAATGTGCTTTTAATTAACCTAAATTACAGGCTACTGTCCGGCACTTACTCAGGAAGTGGTTGACACTATGGGATGATTTTGGATAATAGCATTCTTTGTCTTGCTAAGACATGTAAACTTTAACCAGAACACTCTTGCATGCCATTAGCTGTTTACGTTCAGTTGCCATGGACACATCCTACCTTTACCTGGAATGTTCATTCAGAATCTTTGGCTGCATTTTGAGATTCCAGAAATGCTCAAGAATGTTTTGAAGAAGAGTTTGTTTAACTCTTGAGAATTACTGGTACGTAATGTTCAGAATGCCCCCGCCTCCAATATCCCCGTTATGTATAACATAGATGTAATAACATAGTAATAACACTGAGATAAGTAAATGGTAATAATCCCCTTTTCTATGTGTGGGTTTTTTTTCAAGCTAAGTTTAGGGGGTTTTGAAATCACTCCCCCATTCACGTTCCGCTTGCAGTCCGGAGCTGGCCCAGTCTACATCAGTGGGCAACATTTTGTCAGTAAGTTTCCCTTTTCTGGTGTTTTCTATTATTCTTTATTCAACATTCTTCATTCCTCATTAAACAATGATGCTAATTATCTCATTCTAAAGTTTTGTTTTGAATGCATATCATGATTATAATGTGCATCATGTAATCTCCCGTTGGTGGTTTAGGCATGAAGGAGTCTGATGATGAGGAAGAAGAAGAAGAGAATAACACATCACCTGTGAAGAGACCATCCAGTATGACCACTGGAAAAGTGCCACTGGTAAGCAAATATTTTAAATATCCTTGACTTTAAATAATTTCTGGAAGACTCATGAGATGGGGCATGATTTTCCTTACTCCAAACTCTTACCAAGTGAATTTAGAAATGTTACAAATTATTTGATCTTTATCAAATTGTTCTAGATCTAATTTAATCTGGAAAAAAGTCAAAATTCTGGTCAATTTGTGATCTCAAAATGCTAACATGTTCTGCAAGCCATCAACTGTGATTCTTGGAGAAATGGTTGCCTCTCTAATCACCCTTGGTATTGTGTGTGTGGGCAAAAGACACTTCCTTCCTCTTCCAGGCAGGTTTAGTACAGCTGTGTTTGTTTTAAAATTCTTAATTATTTCCACTGGATATGGGCATTTTCAGACTTGGCTATTCTTATAGTTATTGTCTGATTTTATTTTCTCTCACGTTGTGTATTCCTAATTTTTCCCATGTTGATGAATAACTAAGTGAATTTGTCTGATTTGTCACCTCATAATTATACCCTAGTGAAACTTGAACTTTAAAAATATAACATCAATGTGAACATACTTCAGTACAATTTTGTTCATAGGAATTTCAAGGGCTGCAAATAATTGTGACACATGTGGTGGTGTCGGTAATTATGTAGCTGACTGCAGAAATAAAGAGTGTGCAATTTTATGATCCAAGCACACTAGGACAACAAGAATGATTGATTAAGAAATAAAAAATGTTAACACAAATGATTAAGTACTGTCCTGAGGTTAAGGATTCAGTATATGGATTCTGTTTCATGCTGGTTACTTTTATCTCGTTTTGCAGAAGAAGCTCAAAATGGATTCGGACTCTGATGATGATGAAGATGAGGATGATGATAGTGAAGACGAAGAGGATGATGATAGTGATAAGTGAGAAATTGTTCTTTAATGAATTGAGTTGTGTATTTAAGATTTTACATGTTGAATAAACATAAGAGACAGAGTTCTACAGCCATTTTTATGCTTTACAAAGTTGTATGGTTTGTGAGTATATACAGTTAGGCCTTTTATCTGTAATTTGAGGGTATTTACATCCAAATCATGTAAATGGTGTAGGAATTATAGCACTTTTATTTGCTTATGTTATATTATTTTTGGTACCTTTTTAAGGGGCTAAAAGTAAATGGACAATTGGCTACTCGATTGTTCGTTGGCCAGATGTGTGTTATTCCCTCATTATTTCACTTACAAATGAAAAGATGGAATCTGTGGATGTTAACTCTCAATATGAAGTCCAAAGAGCTGTCACTGCCATTGAAGCAAGCCATCATTAAGTTGAAATAACAATACGAATCCATCAGAGAGATAGCAAAAACATTAGGGATGGCCAAATCGACTATTTGGTACATTTTTAAAGAGAAAGAATGCACTGGTGAGCTCAGGAACACCAAAAGACTCACAGAACTTCCCCGGTGAAGAAAACCCCCTTTACAAAGTTTGCCTGAACAAGAACACACTTTAGGAGGTAGCCATATCTGTGTCAGAGTTAACAATGTAGAGAGGACTTCACCAGAGTAAATACGGAGGGTTTACCACAGGATCTAAACCATTGGTGAACCTTGAAACCGGTAAGACAAAGATTAGAGTTTGCCAAAAATGTCCATTAAAAAAAAAAAAAAAAGCCTGTACAGTTCTGGAACAACCAAAGCATACATATTCATCTTATGGTGTGGGCATGTATGACTGTTAGCGGTACTGGTTCCCTTCTATTTATTGATGTGACTGCTGACAAAGCAGCAGGATAAATTCTGAAATGCTTAGGGCTATAATATCTGTTCAAATTCAGCCAAATGCTTCAAATTCATTGGACACCATTTCACGATATATATGGACAATGACCCGAGGCATATGACAAAAGCAACCCAAGAATTTTTGTTAAGGCAAAGAAGTGGAATGCTCTGCAATGGCCAAGTCAGTCACCTGACTTGAATCCAATTAAGTATGCATTTGACTTTCAAAAGGCTAAATGGATCACAGAACACCCCAAGAACCAGCAGGAACTGAAGACAGCTGCAGTAATGGCTTGACAATGCATCCCCAGGGAGGAAACTCGGTGTCTGGTGACACCTACAGGTTTAAAAAAAAAAATAAAAAAATGGTGAAAAAAGTGCTTTAATTCTTACACCTGCAGCTGAAAGCATGCTCTTTGACCCCTTATCAGTCCATACAGGATTTCACAGAGTTTGTTTTTGATTGTTGCAGCGGCTTTTTTGAAAATTTGTGATTCAACTTGCGGAGTTTTATTGTGAGGTTTTTTTTTTTTGCGGAAAATACTTGAACTGGCGAAATTACAATTGCATTAAATTATTTTACGCGGCCTTTCACAGTGATGTTTGTTGGTAAATGGGACCTTTTAGCTGTTCTCATGTTTGATGCACGGCAAACGAGGGGTCTTCCACTGAATGTGCATAGTAATGACATCAGTTGATGCGTCTTGACCGAAATCTGCAGAAAATATGCAGTTAATTTGAAAAATTGCAAGCCCCCTGTATATTGCGGAGTTTGCTTGTATTTGCATTTATTTCTGTAATCGCAAAATCCCAGAGGGACTGCCATATTATGTATGTAACTTCAACCCCAGTATACTGTGGTAGTCAGCTTGATATTTAATAATAACTTTGTGAATGCCCAAATATGTATGGACCTGTCTGTATGTCTATATAAAGATATCTACTAAATTGCATAAATATTTGAAATTAAAATTGCAATTGCTTGTATATTTCAGACATGATGAAGATGAAAACCCAGTTGCACCAAGCCCCATCAAACCCTCATTGAAAGTAAGTCTTTTAAAGTCTTTTAAAGTAAAATACATTTATTTTCAATTTATTTACAAATAAAATGATCATTTGCAAAAATGTACGAGTGGTAGAAAGTTCAAGTGACACATTGATGGATAAAATCAACAACAGATAATTCAGGGAGTCAAATTAAAGGTCACATCAAAAAAAAAAAAAATTAACCTGGTATTTGTACCAGTGGTATATGAACCAATGCCAATGACAGGTTCTACCAAGCAACCAGGGAGTGCTACGAGTGTAGAATTCAATGCTTTTCCTGCAACCCTAAAAAAGTAATGCATAAAATTTCTCTCTCTCTCTCTGTCTCTCTCTCTCTCTCTCTCTCTCTCTCTCTCTCTCTCTAATAAGTATTACTTTTTATAGATGCATGGAAATAAACTACAGTTCTAAATTAATAATATATATTCTGGTGTGTATCTCTGTGTATTGGGTTCTTTTTAGTCTTGTATAATTGAACATACAATTGTGTAAGGTTTTAGTTTTAAGTTTATATTTGTAACATTCAGTTTGTGGATTTTATTTTAAATAAATGAAGAAAATTGTGCTGAAAAGTCCCCATATCCAATTAATCAAAATAATAATAATAATAATAATAATAATAATAATAATAATAATAATCGGCCAACTAAACAATTATGAAAATAATCATTAGTTGCAGCCCTAGTTTTCTTGCATGTGCTGCCTTTTTCAAATCCCCTGACAACATTTCAATAGGATTCAAATCCAGGCTTTAACTAGGCCATTTCATAACCGACCATTTCTTCTTTTTCAGCCATTTCTTGGTGGATTTACTAGTGTGCGTAGGATTGTTAACCTGTTGAAATGTCCACTTTCAGTTCACCTTCAACTTTCGGACAGATGGCCTCACATTATGTATAGCACTTTTTGATATGATGCAGAATTCATAGTTGAATCAATGAACACAAGCTGTCCAGTCCCTGAGGCAGTGAATCAACCCAAAACCATAACATTTCCACCACCGTGCTTCACAGATGAAGGCTGAAAAACTGTCTTTGGACTGAGTTAAACATGTCTGCTGTTACTGTGGACACAATAATCTTTGATTTGTCTGTCCAGAGTACATTATTACAAAAGGCCTGGGCTTTGCCTACATGCTCAAACTGTAATCTTTCTCTGATGTTCTTTTTAGACAGCAAAGGCTTTTTCCTGGCAAACCTCCCATGTACAGTGGTGTGAAAAAGTGTTTGCCCCCTTCCTCATTTCCTGTTCCTTTGCATGTTTGTCACACTTAAGTGTTTCGGAACATCAAACCAATTTAAACAATAGTCAAGGACAACACAAGTAAACACAAAACGCAATTTGTAAATGAAGGTGTTT
>JAFFST010052761.1:5372-22609 GCA_022414735.1 Noturus placidus
ACCTGCCTGGTGTGTTCCTTGTTCTTCATGATGCTCTCTGTGCTTTAAACGGACCAACAGAACATCCATTAGGGCGGCTGTGGCTCAGTCGGTAGAGCGGGTTGTCCACTAACCGTGGGGTTGGCAGTTCGAATCCCGGCCCGGGTGATCCCATGCCGAAGTGTCCTTGGGCAAGACACTGAACCCTAAGTTGCCCCCAATGGCAAGCTAGCACCTTGCATGCAGCTCTGCTACCATTGGTGTGTGAATGTGCTCTCATTAGTAAGTCGCTTGTAAATGTAAAAATGTAAAAATGATATTTCTGTAAAGCTGCTTTGAGACAATGTACCATTGTAAAAAGCGCTATATAAATTATTATTATTATTAATTTCAGACAGCCACGCCCCTGTTGATGGAGCCTTGATGGTGTCAGATGGCTGAGGCCCAGCTGCATGCCGCAAATACCTTCCTGGGACCTTTCTGTGGTCTTGGAAGGTCTGTCAGGGGCCTGGTTTGAACTCTTAGAGTCAGCCTCTGAGAAGCTTCTGACTCTAAAGGTAGCTCTTCTACTGGCCCTGACATCTCTCAAGTGAGTGGGACATCTACAAGCTCTCTCTGTTGCCCCCTCCTGCCTTGACTTTGCCCATGGACTACCCAAGGCCTTCCTGAATCCTAAACCAGATTATATTCCTAAAGTGCCTACATCGGCTGCCCACCCTGTGGTGTTGCAGCCCTTCTGCCCTCCTCCGATCCTTACACCGGAACAAGAGAGGATGCACCTGCTGTGTCCAGTAAGGGCTCTCTGTACTTACGTCTACTGCTCCGGTCAGTGGCATAAGTCGGAGCAGCTTCTGGTCTGCTTTGGTGATGCATAAACAGAAATATAAACAAACTCTAGTTAGTCCAGAATGCAGCTGCTAGGGTCCTAACTAGAAGATACGACCACATTACCCCGATCTTATCAACACTGCATTGGCTCCCAGTAAAATCTCACATAGATTTTAAAATACTATTGCTAAACTACAAAGCACTAAATGGCCTCGTGCCACAGTATTTAAGAGATTGTTTAGTCTTCTATGATCCGCCACGCCAACTTAGATCAAAAGATGCAGGCTACTTGACTGTACCCCGAATAGTGAAGGCTACAGCAGGGGATAGAGCTTTCACTCATAGAGCTCCACAGTTATGGAACAGTCTTCCAAATAGTGTTCGGGACTCAGACACAGTCTCACTGTTTAAGTCTAGGCTTAAAACATATTCAATATAGCCTACCCTGACTAGACCTTCTATCATGCTAAATCCTAGTCCTACCAATCTTTTCTCTCCCTCTCTTGAGCTACACATGATCTTATGAAGATACTGGAAGATTCTGGTCCATTCGGCTCTCCTGGACCTGTGTGAGCTGTCTCAGGCGTCCTGCCTCTGGATGGAGCCCTCGATTGCTCCAATTCCAGACTGCTGGGACTATGGCTTCTTCTGAGCCATGCAAATTTCATATAAATCAATAATAAACTCTTTCAAAATATCTGTTTTTACTCAGATTAGGATGGGTTCCCTTCTGAGTCTGGTTCCTCTCAAGGTTTCTTCCTCTTAAACATCTTAGGGAGTTTTTCCTTGCCACTGTCGCCACTCAGTGGCTTTTCTCAGTTAGAATAAATTCACACCTTTAATATCTGTATACTGTGTTTATATTTCTGTAAAGCTGCTTTGAGACAATGTCTATTGTAAAAAGCGCTATACAAATAAAATTGAATTTTATTTAATTGAATTGATGCTATGTCAAAGGAGCGCATCTCTAATTGGAAGGTGGAAGCAATCTCTGTGGCTTACGAGACGCGTGGTCTCCCCATTCCTCTGGGCATAAGAGCTCATTCCACTAGGGCAGTCGCCTCCTCCAAGGCTTTGTCCAACAGGGTATCTTTACAGGATATGTGTTCTACTGCGGGATGGTCTACACCACACACATTCATTCGTTATTACAGCCTGGATATTCATTCCACCCCGGGCTCGAGTGTCTTGCAGTGACCCTTGGGCTTGGGTCCTTTTGAACAGGCCGTACCCTTGGTATGAGGGAGTAGGTATTCCTGTTCCCATAATGTTATGCTAAATGCAACGTCAAAGTTCCCTTTGAAAGGGAACGTCAGGGTTACGCAAGGAAATGAGATGTTGCATAGCTTTGTCATACCAGGGCAGGCCTGTGAATTGCGTCTTCGCTTCAGATAATAGAGGCTGGTGGTGTGGTTCACATGTGCCATATATATCATGCAATGCGCTTAATTGCCACGTCATCTGATCATGGCAGGCCTATAAGTAGAGGCATGAGGAATTTTACACAAGCTTCAGATACCTGTCACGCGCGCAAGGGCGTTCCCATACTGTTATGCTAAGTGCAACATCGAAGTTCCCTTTTCAGGGAACAGGGTTACATGCGTAACCTGGATGTTTTTAAACAGTTCTTGAATAAGTTTCTCTGGAGTTTTTAAATTAAAACCCTCTCAACTTAGAGGTGGTTGTAGGGTTCTACATGAATCCTTTTTGGGTCTCTTGAGGGAACTATATATAACTGTCTCTTTTTTTTCTTAAAGTCTATCTTTCAATTAAGAGAAATTCATCACCTTCAGAAGAAGGTTCTCCATCAGTAGGTTTCCTCGTGTTTGTTTTTTTCCAAACAAAACAATTCAAGTTCCTACATGGTATAATTCACAGAGGAACGTTTCCCCTCAGGGTAAAGAACAGGGTTAGACAGCAGGTGACACACTGCCATGATGGAGAACAGAAGAACAGTGGAATCAATGCAGAATGATGGATTAGAGATATGCAGTGAAGACAGAGGCAAGGCTATAAACATGGAGGAAGCACAATGTAATGATTAGAGCAGAATATCCGAGTGTGTAGGTAGGAAGGTTCTGGTCTTTCCCATTGAGGGTCTATAAATGGTCCAGTGAGAAGTGCTTGAAGGTTTTTGAACAATCAGAATTTATTTTGCCAGTTAGCTGTGTTTGTCATTGCACCATCACTTTGTCTTTGTATTGATGTTGAATGACTTTCAAAGCTTAATGTGACATGTTTGAGAATGAATGAAAAAATGATTCACCGGAAGGTGCCGCGGCAAGATGGCTTACACACGTAAAACGGATGGACAGTTTCGTCACGTCTTCGTGGTTACATGTCTCAGTAAAAAAAAAGACCAACGGGGATGTATTACAGATCGATACGTCCCTGTGTTCTGCCTGAGTAAATACCAAGAATGTAAAAGATTATTCCAGCACGCAGACAGACTGAGAGCATGAGGAAACATCTGGATATTAGTGATGGGTCGTTTGTGAATGAGTCGCTCGGTGAATCGCTCACATGCTGAGAGTCGACTCGCTTGTACGAGACATTTCCTGTAGGAGAAGCTGTTTCAGTTTCAGACACCAATACCTGCGGAATTAACATCAAACACCATCTGAATTAACATCATACCCCATCCGAATTAATGTCAAACATCATCCGAATTAAAGTCATACACCACCGGAATTAACGTCAAACACCACCGGAATTAACGTCAACCATCATCCGAATTAAAGTCATACACCATCGGAATTAACGTCAAACACCACCGGAATTAACGTCAAACACCACTGGAATTAACGTCAAACATCATCCGAATTAAAGTCATACACCATCGGAATTAACGTCAAACACCACCGGAATTAACGTCAAACATCATCCAAATTAAAGTCATACACCATCTGAATTAACGTCAAACACCAACACCATCCTAATTAACCTCAAACACCATCCGAATTAACATCATACAATGCATCATCCAAATGAATATCAAACACCATTGGAATTAATGTCAACACCATTGGAATTAACATCATACACTAACACCAATCCGAATTAACGTCATACACCATCGGAATTAACATCAAACACCAACCTATAAACCCTCAAACACCATCAGAATTAACATCAAACATCAGCATTTGAAAATGCCTCTTCAAGTGACTCACTTGTGTAAATGACTTCTCAAACAGTGCAGTCACATTTGAAAAAGACTCTTTAATGAATGAATGCCTTTATTTGTCATTATACACGTACAATGAAATTAGGAGCCACTCCCTTTTTTCTGTGCTCAACATGTACATATAAGAAATAAAAAGAAATAAGATAAGAAGGAATAATAGTAAAAAAAAGGGTAGAATAGAATAAAATATCAATATAGCAGTGCTAAATGGTGTAGAATATATAAAAAATCTAATAAATAAATAATGCCCATGCAGGGACTATGAATATTGCACAGTATGAGACCACGGAGACACTATGTACCTGTAGAGAATTAGTGCATGTGTGTGTTCAGAGTGGTTATGACTTTTGGGAAAAAAACTGTTCTTGAATCTGTTTGTCCTTGATCTGATGCATCTGTAATGTCTCCCTGAGGGCAGCAGATTAAACAGTTCAGAGCCAGGGTGAAAGCTGTCCTTAATGATGGTTTTTCCTCTGCTGAGGCAACGGGAGGTGTAAATATCCATGAGGGAGGAGAAAGGGCAGCCAATGATCTTCTGTGCTGCTCTTATTACTCTCTGAAGCCTCTCCCTGTCTGGTGCAGATTCCGTACCATACCGTAATGCAGTAGGTCAGCAGGCTCTCAACGGATGAGCGATAGAAAGTCAGAAGCAGATTTGAATGCAAATTGTACTTCCTGAGGATCCTCAGGAAGTGTAGCCGTGTTTGAGCCTTCTTAATAATCCCAGTGTTGTCTGTCCAAGAGATGTCAGTGGAGATGATAACACCAAGAAACTGGAAGGTTTGAACCCTCCACACACTCACCATTGGTGTAAAGAGGAGCTAGATCAGTGTTGTGTTTAGTGAAGTCCACAATGATCTCCTTGGTTTTCTTGGTGTTTAGAGCCAGATTGTTCTCTGAACACCAGGCTGCTAAGTTCAGGACCTCCTCTCTGTAGGCTGCTTCGTCTCCCTTTGAAATGAGTCCGACCACTGTGGTGTCGTCAGCAAACTTGACGATAAGGTTGTTGTCGTGGACCGGACTACAATCATAGGTGTAGAGACAGTAGTACAGGAGGGGGCTCAGCACACAGCCCTGTGGAGAACCTGTGCTCAACATGCGTGTGGAGGAGAGGCGGGGTCCAAGTCTCACTGTCTGAGGTCGGTTGGTGAGGAAGTCCTTTATCCAGGCACATGTGTGTGGGGAGGCCGAGAGCGAACAATTTGGTGTTGAGGATTTCCTGGATGATTGTATTAAAGCCGAACTGTAATCCACAAACAGCATCCGGACGTAGCTCTGCTGCTGCTCTAGATGACTCAACACAGAGTGGAGAGCTACGGCGATAGCATCCTCTGTGATCTGTTTGCGCGATATGCAAACTGATGAGGATCAAAGTCTGGGGGGAGGTAGACCTTAATATGCTGAAGGACCAATCTCTCGAAACACTTCATAATAACTGGAGGGAGGGCCACAGGACGGAAGTCGTTTAGACTGGTGGTAAGAGACTTCTTTGGCACGTGAATGATTGTGGCTGATTTTAGGCAGGGTGGGATGACTGCTTGGGCCAGAGAGAGATTAAAGATTCTGGTAAAGATGTGGGCGAGCAGGTGGGCACACGATCTACGTACCTTACCAGGTACTCCATCTGGGCCAGCAGCCTTCCTGGGGTTCACTGTCAGAAACATCGTTCTGACATCGTGTTCCCTCACAGTGAGTATAGTGGTGCAGGAACCCGGGGGGGGCGGGGGGGTGTAGGCAGGGCTGGACCGGTACAGGAACTTGATGATGGTGGAGGCAAGGCTGGAGCAGATGAATGCTGCTGTTGTGATCTTTTAAAGTGTGCAAAGAAGCAATTTAGCTCTTCTGCTAGCATTGCACTCAGGTCTCCTGTTGCAGCATCATGGCCTCTGTAGTTGGTAATATTTTGTATTCCCTGCCACACCTCCCTTGCATTTTTTTATTGTACAGGTGGGACTCTATGCTCCTTTTATAGTCTGCCTTAGCTTATGTAATACCACCTTTTAGGTTGGTGCGGGCGGTTTTTCTAGAGAGCTTTGTCGCCAGACCTGAAGGCAGTGTCGCAGGCTCTGAGGAGTGTACGGACCTGGTTGGTCATCCAAGGTTTTTGTCCACAGTCACATTTCCCATACAGAACTTGATATAGTCCAGTACCGTTCTTGTGATTGTTTCTAGGTCCTGGTGTTCAAATAGATACCAGTCTGTCTGTCTGAAGCAGTGCTGTAGTTTGGACATTGCATCATCAGGCCAGATGGTAACAGACTTTATGATGGGCGTGGCGCTGTGTCTGAGGGGTTTGTAGGCTGGGGAGAGCAAAAGGGAGAGATTGTCTGATTGGTCGAAGTGGGGGAGAGGTGTGGCTCTGTGCGCATGCTTTAAAAAGCAATTCGAAAAAGTAATTCGATTGTGAATGAATCCTTAAATGGCTTTTGTAGTGACTCACTTATATTATAAACGACTCCTTAATTGATCCATTTACTTTTGTAAATGAATTCCGCCTTGTTTGGGTATAATTTATCTTCGTATAGTCCAGAAATATCTCGCATGCACACACTGCTCAGTAAATGAGTTCACAAATCTCTAAGTGCTTGTCTAAGTACTTAAATGTTTTTATAAATACTGCCGTTTATAACAGAACATTTTAAGTGAAGATGTAGAAAGGACAGCAGAAGTAGAAGCACAGCGGAAGATGCGGTTCTTAGAGGAACGTCTCAGACTGTCTCAAAGCTTCAATGTTCTTGAGTTTTAATCCTTTTTAATCAAAAATTGAACTCAGATGTGGTCAAACGTTTCTCTCTCAGTGACATCATCAGCTTTAAGAGAACTCTATCTGTGTCTTCGCCTGTGTCAACTCTATCTGGAATCATCTTAAACATGCACTGTGAAAAAATTAACTCAGGAAAAACTGCGTGTTAATCAGATTTCTTTTAAAGACAACACTTTTATCAACATAACGCCAGGTGGCGGTATCACAGCAGCAATATTCTGACTTTCTTAAATTTTTATGTTCAAATTGATTTAAGAACAACTGCAAAATTTGATCTAAAATCCACAATATTCCACTTAAGAGTTAACCATCTCACAACATCTCACTGAGAGAGAGAGAGAGAGAGAGAGAGAGAGAGAGAGAGAGAGAAAGAGAGAGAGTCAAGCAGTTGGAGCATTACAGAGTGTGAAGAAGGATGAGAGACAGTGAGAACATTGAACCCTTACTAAGTGTTTAAAACTGAGACATGCATTCTTCACCATTCTGTCTTTCATACTGAGTCACACCGAGAGTCTGTCCATCCCAGAATCCCCTACTTTCTCCACACTTCCTGTCCTACATTTGTGAATGACGCCTTCAGTGATTCATTTAGATTTGTAAATGACTCCTTCAGTGATTCTGTTATAAAGGTAAATGACTCCTCATTTAATTTGTAAATAACTCAAAGTATTGGTCAGTGGATCCTAAAATGATTCACTTACACACTTACACTCCTTACACTTGACTCCTCAGAAATGTAACTGTATTTGTAAATGACACAAATTCAGGTATTGGAACACAATGACTGTAAGCCATTCCATGTCTTGCCTGGATTCTTCTCTTCTTTCTCCACTCTTAACCCCCCCCTCTCTCTCTCCCGCTCTGCTGGATGTGGTGATTAAGCTGATGGACGATGTTAGTCTACAGGAAGTCTCACACTGTGTGTCTGGTGTAGAGCCTACAGGGACGTGACTGGGCCACAGTGGAGGGGGGTCTGACACACACACACACACACACACACACACACACACACACACACACACACACACACCACTCATACTCGTAACACTCTTGAAGCCTTTCAACTCCAACTGAGAACAGCGGGAACTGAACAGAGCTGATGGAGCGCAGAGAGAGAGAGAGAGAGAGAGAGAGAGAGAGAATATTCAGGTAATTATCTCCTGGTTCAGAGGTGTGCTCACCACAGAAGCCAGCACAGAGCAGAAGCCGACGTTAGCACAGGAATAGAATCCCTCTTGGACAAAGGGGCCATAGAACACGTTCCCCATTCACTGATGGAGGGAGGCTTTTACAGTTGTTATTTCCTGGTCCGCAAAAAACATGGGTCCACAGATTCAGTTGAAGGACCGTTTGTAACGTTAGATCTAAAAAGACGCATATTTTCCACACAGAAATGTTGCTCTGTCACACACAGGAAGTTCCTGAGGGTCTGTGGGTCTGTGGGTCTGAGGGGCACCAGCTCATAGATTCGGGTCTAGTTATCTAGAGCTAGCGCATCATCCACGACTAAACTTTATGCGTTCAAGTGCCGACTTTTTGTCTCTTGGTGCGAGGAATGTCTCGTTCTTTTCTCAGGGATCAGGGTAACCCAGACGATTTGTTTGTTGGTGCCACAGATAGCTGCAAAAAAAGTATAAATTCCCACCATGAATGAGATGATCTTTTCTGAACAACAGCTACAAAAAAAATGTTGTCAGAAGAATTCCACACTAAAACATTCTTTAGGTGACAAAAACTGCTTCTTTTGTGAATACTGGCAGTTCAGTGGTGTTGAGCGTGACCCTGGCCAGGATAAAGCACTTACTGAAGATAAATAAATGAATAAATAAATGTTGAAATATGGCCTTTTCGAAGCGCATCGTGGACTGAATTCATGCCACGGTTATTTAGAGAACACTTCCTACTGAGCACCTTTCTTTATTTAGAGTTAAATAAATATCTAACAAAGGTAGGCAAAAAAACCGGAGTAAAGAGATCAGACCAGTGGGCTATTAGACATGTGCATGTATAAAGCTGTGGAGTGTTCGCACCATTAATATTTAAACATGTGATTGTTATCATGAAAGATGGGGGGGATTAGTGAAGAACAAATCAGTTAAGGATGTTTTTATTGTTTATCATCTGTGCTACATGTGCAGGAACTCACATCCAGGCCGTTCTGAAGAGGTGGAATTACAGACACTGAAACATACATACGAACACTTCCACTAGCCAAAACTCTCTAGTTTTTAAACTCAACTTGTAGAGATACTAGAAGTGATGTGTGGGGTTTTTTTATGTATCACTGACAGTCGTGACAGAATGTTAGCTTGTTAGCGGGAACATCACTGCCACAACAGTCCAGCATATGCTACTGTAACTGTCTTATCATGAAGAATGAGCATTAGACAGATACAGATCGGTACCTTGTCCATGACAGAGTTATAGTATTTTCTAGAACTCCTATATGTTCCAGCATGACTTTTTCCCTCAGATCTCCTCACTGCGTTCTCTTTTATACTTTTAGTTTCAGGCAGAAACAAACGAACATCTCGAGGCCTCCCGGGAGGTTTGGCTGAAGCGCGTGCTCATGGGGATTGGGTAAGGAGAGGAGAGCGTTTGGCAGGGCTGACGTTCCTGTCTGGCTCTGTGGGGTTTCGTCTCGCTCCATCTCACTCTCCTCTCTCCATCTTTCCTGTTATGTTTCTCCCTCTGGAGCCTAAACACAGATCTGAAAGGAACTCTCCATGGAAAAAGACAGACTCTGCTGTAGAGGAGACCGTTACATGCAGGAGGATACAATGCACTTGAAAGGAAATAAAGAGGAAATATTTGTCAAGTTGTAAGTAGGGAGAACCTCCTCCAGGGTTAGTCCTAGCCTATCATCCTCGAGCGTTAGACAATACAAGGAGAAAATGAGTTCTTATCGTGATGGAACAGGAACCTTCTTCTGTCAGAGTTCTCCATGAAAAGAGCAGGTGAGACACTGAGAGACAGACGGACTTAAATATTAAACTTGAGTTTAACCGAGTTTTAATACATTTTAGAACCTTTAAGGGTGCTTTGTTGTTCCTTTCCCTTAAAGATTCCCTTTAAAACCCTTTGAAGAACTCTTGAAGAACTTATTTGTGTAATAGTGTGTGTTAACTGGGTGAGGGTTAGGGTTACAAACTCAAGTTATTGCTCATTATTTTCTATTTAACACCTGGAACCTTAGAAGAAAGGTTCTTCAAAGGTCTTTAAAGGTTCATTAGATAATGAAAGGTTCTTCTCAAAGGGTTCTACAGCACCACATTATATGCTGTTGTGTTAAACTGTGCGTGTGTGTGTGTGTGTGTGTGTGTGTGTGTGTGTGTGCATGCTGAGATTGTTTATTAGGGATTTTCTATTTAACACAGTGAGAATCTATCACAGATTGCACACACACACACACACACACACACACACACACACACACACACACACACACACACACACACACAGAGACTCTCTGTTAACAGTGCTAGTGCATTACAGGTGAGCATTACAGAGCAATGGATTGAGATCTTGATGGTGCTCAGCACGGAGGTAAGACAGGTGTCTGTGGTGCTGAACATTAAGTGTTCTGTAATAGAACATGACAGGGAGGCTCTGTGAGACGTAGTGTTCTATTATTACTCAGCTCATCGGGTAGAACCACGACTTTATACACGTGATGCTGAAACATGATATTAAAGTCTCAGTACTGAGTTCTAACGGATAAATTTATGTTCAGTACCTAGAACCTGTCAGGCGGGGCTCCTTCATGCTTCATTTGATAATGAAGTTCTGCTTTAACTTTATTAATTAGTTATCAAAGCACAGCAGTGGCTTTACTTTGAAAATGTCATTGTGCGTCTTGTCAGGCATTTAGCTCTAAGAAGTGTATGAAGCGTGTGAGAAGTGTATGAAGCGTGTGAGAAGTGTGTGTGAGAAGTGTGTGAAATTCTGTCATCCCGTCTCCCAGAGTGACAACACACTCAGGATAAAATACACAATTCCCACTAACACACTCAGGATAAAATACACAATTCCCATCAAAACACTCAGGATAAAATACACAATTCCCATCAACACACAGCAGAGCCGCCAAACACTGCTGACATTTAATCAGACCAATACACACTCACATTACACATCATCTGAATTTGACATCAGCAATCTGTTTTTACACACACATACACACACACACACCAAACACACACCACACACACCAAACACACACCAAACACACCACACACCAAACACACACACACACACCAAACACACACTAGCCACCAAACACAGACACACACACACACCAAACACACACCAAACACACCACACACCAAACACACACACACACACACACACACACCACACCAAACACCAAACACACACACACACATTAAACACACACAAACACACACTAGCTACCAAACACACACACACACACCAAACACACACACACATTAAACACACACAAACACACACACCAAACACACATGTGTGAACACACACCAAACACACCACACACACCAAACACACACACACACACACACACACACACACACAAACACACACACACACACAAACATCCACCACACACACACAGACACACACACCAGTTTAACCCTCTGACCTTGTGGGTGACAGATGGATGATGGATCTAATTTTGAGTGGACTTGGTGATGGATGCATTCCTTAATAAATGAATGGGCTGATGGACGGGTGGAGGGATGAATGGTTGATTGAGTGGGTGGATTTATTGATGAACGAATGGCCAGGTGGATGGATGAATGGAATAATGTAAGGAAAGTCAACGGGTGTGGACATGGTGAAGGATGAATAGAAGGAACGATGGAGGTGTGAGGGAGGAATGGGTTGTATGGGTTGTAAGATGGACAGATGGATGGGTGGAAGGATCAAGTTCTGGATGGACTTTTATGAGTTCTTTAATAAATAGACTGGTGGATGGATGATGATAATGGATTTTTTTGGATGAAGGAATGGAGTGGTGATTGGTTGGACAGAAGGAAGTACAGACCTCTGAATGGATTGACATGGATGAATGGATGAATTACATCCATATGTGTGTGTGTGTGTGTGTGTGGGTGTGTGTGTGTGTGTGTGTGTGTGTGTAAAATAAGAACATTAGGTGGTGTTTGGTTTTATTTATAAGTTTTCTACACATGTTGTTGTTAGCAGTAATGTGAAGCAGGTGCTGTGTTTCACACTCAGCTGTGTGTGTGTGTGTGTGTGTGTGTGTGTGTGTGTGTGTGTGTGTGGTGTTGTATTTCACACTCGGCTCTGTGTTACAGATTCTCAGTCTGTATAAAGCCATCTGCTGTACATGAATCTATTTTAAAAATAAATAAAAATAAATATAAATGCACTCGGATTTAAAGTTTTCCAGCAGACAGGAAGCGGAATGTAGCCAGACATTTGGACCAGTAGAGTTTCTTTCCATCTTTCTGCCAATTTACTCAGTGTGTTTGTGTGTGTGTGTGTGTGGAGTTTGCATGTTCTCCCCGTGCGTCGGGGGTTTCCTCCGGGTACTCCGGTTTCCTCCCCCAGTCAAGACTTGCATGGTAGGTGGATTGGCGTGTCCAAAGTGTCCGTAAGGTATGAATGGGTGTGTGAATGGGTGTTTGAATCACTGCGCCCGGGGGCCATCTTCAGTTGTTTTGACTCCGTCTTGCCACTGGATCATGGCGGTCATCTTTAAGTGAGAGTGAGGCCGATGCTGCGTAAGTCTTCCTCACTATAATCCAATTCACGCACAAGTCGAGTCCCAGTTTGTGTTCTCCATAATGGAGGCGGAAATGGAAACTTCGGTTTTCATCGAAACCAATGGATGAACTCCTCTGTGTGTGTGAGAGAAAGATGTTGGGCTTTTCACAGCATTATGTGAATGTTCAGAATGGATATTATTCCTGATGTAGGTTATGGATCCATGTCCTTAACATTCTCCTCACACATGCGCGGTTCTCTCTCCATCTTTCTCCACATCCCTTTCATGTTATCTGACCCACATTCTGGAGGAAAGAAAACAGAAGCTGTGCTCTCGGCACTTCGCTGTTGAGCTGTTTGATCTTTCAGGAGGAGTTCAGGACTGCTTAAGGGTGTGAGAACATTCATCCGGTTCTGCACTTCTTCTACTCTCTGACCTCTAGGTCTCCTCTCACATCTCATATTTCAGCCCATTCGCACCGTGTTTATTGTTTTATCTGTTTCATTCCTTCTGCTGCTTTTCTTCTCTCGTCTCAGAGCCTGGAGCCAGACAGCGTCCTGTTTTTAACACAGTACTGATACCTTTTTTTCTCTCTCTCTCGCTCTGTCACTGTTTCAGTGTCTCACTCTCACTCTGTTTCAGTGTCTCACTCTCGGTTGATTTACTGACAGTGTATTTGTGCCTTACTTATTTAAAAGATTTATAAATCATCATCCCATTCTTCTCTTCTTACATTAGTCGAAATACACAAACATATTATTGGATGGATAGCTGGATGAATGGATGGATGGAGTAGGGGACAGGTAGATGGACACATGCCCTCTGTCTCTAAAAGTACATCTGCAGATAGATTGAAGGATGAATGAACAGATAAACTGTCTAGATGAATGGCTTCTGATTGGAGACAGATGCGTGATCTGGAAGGATGGACAGATAAATGGATGGGTAGATGGATGGATGTTTGGATAGATAGATAGATAGATAGATAGATAGATAGATGGATGGATGGATGGATGGATGGATGGATGGATGGATGGATGGATGGATGGATGGATGGATGGATGGATGGTTCTGACACACTCTGGGACATTCCAAGACACATTTGGTCACTTTGTGTCACTCTAAGATATTGTGAGATACTCAGGAACACCCTTGGATATTCTGGCACATTCTGAGACATTCTGAAATACTGTGGGACAGTCTGGTACAGTCTGAGATATTATGGGATGCTCTGGAAGATTCGTAGACTGAGGATTGGCACTGAAATGCCAACATCGACTGAAGGTAGAATAACAAAGTATATGAGAGGAAAGAAACGCCAGGAGAAAGAATAGAGCAGATGCAGGAGAAGGTCAGGACGCGATTGAGATGATGATTAAAATGTCAGCTTTCAGTCTGAGACGGTCACGCTGCCATTTTCCACGTGGGAAACCGAGGGTGCATTGAACCACTTGTAAGCTCATACCTGGGCTCTGTTCCAAATGAACATCTAGCTAGTGTTCTTACTAAAACTGCAGTCATGGTAGGAAGCGTGAGCAGTTCATGTTTCTCGTTATTCTTCTTGGTGGCGTGCTGTACATGAAGGCGTTCTAACAGCTAGCATTTGGGATGCGGCCCTGTGTCATGCCACAAGGTGTGGTGCTCTGAAAGGCTGGAGATAAATCTCACAGACACAATGAAAGCAGGACAGATGAAATCAGGTCTCATTTTCTATAGAAAACATCATCATGGCATCATGGCAGCAGGAGGTCTCGGTGGGACTTGGACGAGCTTAGCGTGTGTAGCAGCTCACTGAAATGCAAATGAGGTGACAGCATGAGCAACCTGTAAGCTGATTGGTTAGAAAGCCTTGGACTTTATGCTTTTTGCTTTCAGAATCAAACTACATCGCTAATGTAGTCACTACATTAGAAAGTGAGAGAAAGAGGGGGAAAGAGAGAGGGAGAGAAAGAGAGGGATAGAAAGAGAGGGAGAGAGAGAGGGAGAGAGAGAGACAGAGAGAGTAAGAGAGAGAGAGAGAGACAGAGAGAGAGACAAAGAGAGGGAGAGAGTAAGTGATAGAGAGAGAGAGAGACAGAGAGGGAGAGAGAGTGTGTGAGAAAGAGAGAGAGACAGAGAGAGAGACAGAGAGAGTGAGAGAGTAAGAGAGAGACAGAGACAGAGAGAGACAGAGAGAGGGAGAGAGAGTGTGAGACAGAGAAAGAGACAGGGAGAGAGTAAGAGACAGAGAGAGAGAGAGACAGAGAGAGAGAGAGAGAGAGAGAGTAAGAGAGAGAGAGACAGAGAGAGAGACAGAGAGAGGGAAAGAGAGAGAGAGAGAGAGAGAGAGTATGAGAGAGAGAGACAGAGAGAGAGACAGGGAGAGGGAAAGAGAGAGAGAGGGAGAGAGAGAGGGAGAGAGAGAGAGAGATGAGTATCACACATGTCACTTAAAAGCCATTTAGACTGTAATACTCCTCACCCACTTCCACGTTCTCTGTCTCCATCATTTTATCAGCTCAAGTGCTTTGGACAGCAGGAGCACAGCATTTCTCTGATATAACACAATTAACTTTCAGAATGATAGTGGAGTGTAGCAAGTACCAACAGTTTAGCTAAACAGGTTCTATCTATTAAGCAGAAAACATTGAGCAATGAAAAAGGGTTCTTGAAGGGTTCATTGGGAAACTTGGACTGGGCTTCCATCCAATATGTATTCCCATGATGTGTACTGACAGTTCTGCTGTTTATTTCAGGACAACATTGAGACATAATGTTTTAATTCCTGAGTGTGCTGTAAAGGAGCTAGTACCATTCCAGTACCATTCTAAAACCCTCCAGCACTTCTCTGGGGTCAACTATGTGCTTGTGTTCGTGGTGTTTCTCCTCAAGTTTATAATAATCCATAACATTCACTCACACAAGGAGTGTATCAACCTATCATGTTCTCTCTCTAACACACCCACACACACACACACACACACACACACACACACACACACACACACACACACACACACGGAGCTGTTTAAATGTAGTGATTATAATCAGTGTGTTTGTTTAGAAATCACTCAGATTCTCTCTGCTGCTTTCAGCTACTGTATGTATGAGACTAAATGACCGAGAGTGTGTGTGTGTGTGTGTGTGTGTGTCTGTGTGTCTGTGTGTCTGTGTGTCTGTGTGTCTGTGTGTCTGTGTGTGTTGTTCAAGAGAGAAATGATGGACAAAATCTTTTTGTGTAAGTGAATGGGTGGACAGATGAATGGAAAGGAGAATGAATAGGCAGGAATATGGATAACACATGGATGAATGAATGAATGGAAAGATAGCTTTTTAAATAGATAGAGTTTTGTGTGTGTTAGGATAATTATTTTGGCTAATGGACGGCCAGTGGACTGATGGAGTAAACGATGAATGGATGGACGGACAGGCTGATGTATGGATTATTAAGTAAATGTAGAGATGAATGGATGGATGGATTATTAAGTAAATGTAGAGATGGATGGATGGATGGATTATTAAGTAAATGTAGAGATGGATGGATGGATGGATGGATTTTTAAGTAAATGTAGAGATGGGTGGATGGATGGATGGATGATTAAGTAAATGTAGAGATGGGTGGATGGATGGATGGATTATTAAGTAAATGTAGAGATGGATGGATGGAAGGATTATTAAGTAAATGTAGAGATGGAAAGATGGATGGATTATTAAGTAAATGTAGAGATGAATGGATGGATGGATTATTAAGTAAATGTAGAGATGGATGGATGGATGGATTATTAAGTAAATGTAGAGATGGATGGATGGATGGATGGATGGATTATTAAGTAAATGTAGAGATGGATGGATAGATGGATTATTAAGTAAATGTAGAGATGAATGGATGGATGGATTATTAAGTAAATGTAGAGATGGAAGATGGATGGATTATTAAGTAAATGTAGAGATGGAAAGATGGATGGATTATTAAGTAAATGTAGAGATGGATGGATGGATTATTAAGTAAATGTACAGATGGATGGATGGATTATTAAGTAAATGTAGAGATGGATGGATGGATGGATTATTAAGTAAATGTAGAGATGAATGGATGGATGGATTATTAAGTAAATGTAGAGATGGATGGATGGATGGATTATTAAGTAAATGTAGAGATGAATGGATGGATGGATTATTAAGTAAATGTAGAGATGAATGGATGGATGGATTATTAAGTAAATGTAGAGATGAATGGATGGATGGATTATTAAGTAAATGTAGAGATGGGTGGATGGATGGATGGATTTTTAAGTAAATGTAGAGATGGGTGGATGGATGGATGGATTATAAAGTAAATGTAGAGATGGGTGGATGGATGGAAGGATTATTAAGTAAATGTAGAGATGGATGGATAGATGGATTATTAAGTAAATGTAGAGATGAATGGATGGATGGATTATTAAGTAAATGTAGAGATGGAAAGATGGATGGATTATTAAGTAAATGTAGAGATGGAAAGATGGCTGGATTATTAAGTAAATGTAGAGATGGATGGATGGATTATTAAGTAAATGTAGAGATGGTAAGATGGATGGATTATTAAGTAAATGTAGAGATGGGTGGATGGATGGAAGGATTATTAAGTAAATGTAGAGATAAATGGATGGATGGATTATTAAGTAAATGTAGAAATGAATGGATGGATGGATTATTAAGTAAATGTAGAAATGAATGCATGGATGGATTATTAAGTAAATGTAGAGATGGGTGGATGGATGGATGGATGGATGGATGGATTATTAAGTAAC
>JAFFST010052762.1:2559-13188 GCA_022414735.1 Noturus placidus
GTGTGTGTGTGTGTGTGTGTGTGTGTGTGTGTGTGTGTGTGTGTGTGTGTGTGTATCGCACAGTGCTGATCGCTGAGCACTAGGAACTGAGCTGAACGGACGGGACGGCTTTGGTGTGCTTTGCTTTGGCCCCGTGGACAGAGAGAAGTGTGTCACTGGATCTTGATGGGCAGAGTGTGGAGGCAGATGTACCATCAATACTCCTACTATTACCCGCCCTACCTGCACGCCAAGGTAGGATACAGTATACAGAGTATTCACGGGGCTACACGGCTATAGGTCTGAATGGCTGAATAAGGACACGGAACGCACTCGGGGCTTTTTTCATAGTAGAAATCGCACAAAATGTGACAAAAATAAGTTTGGGATTTTCAGGGCTCGCGGAACACTCCCGTTTTGGCTACTGCGACGGTCTCTCTCTCTCTCTCTCTCTCTCTCTCTCTCTCTCTCTCTCTCTCTCACTCTCTCTCTCTATCTCTCTGAATCTATCTATCTATCTCTCTCACCTCTCTCTGTCTCTCTCTCCTTCTGTGTGTGTGTGTGTGTGTGTGTGTGTGTGTGTGTGTGTGTGTGTGTGTGTGTGTGCTATAAATTCCAATGGCCATTACATGGCTCGCATCTGGGAACATTCGTTCCACATTGCTGGCTAGAATAAACATTGTGAACAATCGCATTATAAAAAAAATAAAGTCAAAAACAGTATCACAGCCGAATCCCCTGTGTTGAACTCTTACAGTGTTCTTCTGTGTCTAGATGATCTTATATAAACACTGTAGGTGTTATTTCCACATTGGGGATGTTGCTGTGAGCATGATGACATGCATCCTGTATCTCTAGCAGTCTGATTCTCCTTCTGTAGCTGATTAGAGTTGTTGGTGCTTCAAAATAAATAAATAAATAAACCCTGATTTTGTGTCAGGGTTGGGAAAATCAGCAAATATGTTACATTATTGGCTACTAAAATGTTATTTATCTGATGAATTAATACTTCAGATGATTCGTTTCACAACTTCAAACATGACTAATATACCGTATTTAATACTGAGATGTTTCATTGGTGGAGCTGATGTTGGCATGTCTATTGGCATGATACATCTTTTTGCACCTGGTTTATCTAGCCACATGTTGTGTCAGTCCAGCCTTCCTGAAACTGCTGCTGTAATCAGTGCCATCATAGCCTATATATGAACTAAAAAATATATTTTTAATTCCAGTTTTACACTTCAGTGAGTGAAAATCATACTTAATGTTTCAGACATATATTAGTAATTTTTCACTCATGTCAGTTTTAAAGCACGACTTGTCATTCTCTTTAAATTATTGATCAGGCTAGAGAGTAGGCTAATACGCTGCTGTACAGTCATCGAGATATGACTGATCATCTCTTAATAAACCATAAATGTATAATTAAGCTTCCGGCACAATATTTTTCACCAAACGTTTTTATTATTATTTTTATTTAAAATGGAAAAAAGGAGTGTTTCAGTGGAATGGAGTATGCAGTAGAGCGTGCACGACTTTGTAATAGGCACAGCTGGATAACACTGAAGCAGGAGGGCGGCACACCGAGCATTGTTTTACGACATGTTGACTTTGTGTGGATTGAGCCATATATACAAAAGAGCATATAACTCTAAACAGTGCCTTGCTCATGACTATACAAAGATTACTCAGTCCATAAACTGTTATAGAACAGAATGAATGATCCACATTCAGTGTCCAGTCTTTAGAGAAGTGATTGTTTTTATAATTAGACTGGTGTTTTTAAAGTCTATATTTTATTGGAGATGCTTTCGTAAGACACAGAGACAATCAAAGAATAGCATATTATTGTATATTTGCAGGCACGTCTCTTTCAGGGTTATGTGTCAGCAAGCTTTGATCTTGATCTAAAAGGCTGTGAGACAGCATATATATTTACAGTGGCAACTGAGAAGATATAACAGTGTTACAAGCATGTGTAAGGAGATAATGCACAATTAACACTTATGTTGCATCCAAATACAGAAATCAACACTTATAAAGGAGTTACATATCCAAAACCAGAGAAGTTGGAGTTACAATATTATTATAATAAGTATTAATGTATCCAAAATACAGACCAGATTTAAAAAAAAAAAAAAAGATTTGTGTCAGTAATGTCTTGTAGCTACTTTTATTACTACTGTAAGTAATAAAGTATTTTATAAGCACACATTTTCATCTAAAATCACATCTGCTGATATCAGAATGAAATACACACACCATAAAGACTACAAATATAACATAACTCGGCAGCCTGTTGATTCATTGAGCAGATTTTAAAATAATTATAGCTATTATGGCATCAACTTTTTTTTTTTTAGGGAAATCGTTGTCTAGTTCTCAAATCAAATCAGTATGCGTTGATTTAGCTTCTTAAAAGAGTAAATATTTACAGGTAATTTCCAAAGGAGAAACTGTTTGAACGCAAATAAATGTTGTGCTTATTTTACAACTGTTGTGAGCTGTGGTAAAACTGAAACAATGTCATTCTGATGGTCTGTGCCTAAATTCCCAGGGGTTTAGCAGTAAACAGGCAAAGTGCTTTGTTTCGATACCATTACAAGCAATTTCATGTTCTCCAAGAAAAAAAAAACGTCTAGTTTTTGGTGGGCTGTCTTCGTAATCATGGGCTTTTGAAGAGAAGGATTTGAGCACGTTAACTACCATTGGACATTATAGACCGAGCTTGCCAACAATCACATTAGTCTGAGGCTGAAAAGGGTCTATACAAAGTTTACAATAAAGTTGGAATAGTTGCCTGGCAGCAGAATGTACACAATTAAAGCACAGCGCGGTCATGCTCATTATGTGGGCTCGGGTCTGAAAGAATGCCTATTGTTCATATGATTCTCATTCTGGAAATTTTTCACCAGCATGGGGAAACACTCCAAAAGCTTATCAGTGCCACTGTCAATCAGACACATGCACATTGGTCAACCAGCAATCAACCTGCCATGCTAACATGTGTAAACATGTCATTAAATGAATATGAAATGAAATAAGTGAAATGAGTTGAGCAAGTGCTGAATTGTTGCTGCTTGGTGCCAGCCTTCAATTGCATGAGAAGATACAGAGGTAAATGCTGAATGCTGCTGGGGTTTTTCAAGTGTTTATTGCTTTCTGACATTGTATGAGATGAATATTTTATTTCTGCATTGATGAAAAGTGATAAGCATAAAAAAACAGAGCTGCTCAGTGGCACAATGGCTAGAGCAGAGTGTAATAAATAATAGAAATATCAATGTCATTCCTTTTGCCTCAAGCAACATATAGGTGTTTTTTTTATTTAATAATCCCAGCATGTCTGGATTATTAATGCATTGATTTTCCATCTTTCAAAGTACAACAATATATATTTGTGAGGTAAAACATGCAAAATTGTGCACAGGTCTAGCAAAGTGTATTTATATTTAAAACGTGAACATTCTGTGGAGTTGTTTTTTATTATTATAGTTTTGGTCCCATGAAAAGGTATTTGGAAAACCTTTGAATTCAGTATTTTATAGATATAATTACGGTTCAATGCTAGGTACGCAGCCAAATGCTGATTTTTGTAAGCTGTTTAAAAGCATTTATAGGTTCATTATAATAAGGCTATGTTTTTGCATGTGCAGAAACACTCCTTTAAGTTCAGCAGTATGCTGAAGAGCTCGGATTTCTGTTAAAGGGGACGTGTGTGTGTGGCAATGTGTAGAGTGCAGGGTTTTCACCAGACTACCGTCTCCTCACATTGCAAGAAGCTAAACTCACCTCAGCTGACTCTCTCATTAGCTCTAATCATGTGCCTGTCTGCTGTCTGGCCTTAGAGAACCCACAGTAAGAAAGACAAATGGAAAGTTTTTTTCAGTTTTAGTTCAGGGCAGTCAGATATACTTCATACTTATTATCGTTTTCTGCTCTCTGTGGTCATCCCGTTACCTGCTTCATTTCTGGTTTATTACAGTTTGTCAATCCATGAATAGGACAATAATTTCATAAGGAGCAATAAAATAATCAATCCAAAACAAGTAGTCCAAAAACTCTTTGTAACTTGGTAATAAATGAAAAGCATGTCAAAGACTAAAGTATAAACCTTAAAATGTTTTGCCTTGTTTAAAATATCTCTTCTCTAATTAAAATTGAGTACATTTAGTAAAGGTAAAGTAAAGGCAGTAAAGACAGTGGTGGCTCGGTAGTTAAGTATCTGGACTACTGATTGTAAGATTATCAATCATGGTACTGCCAAGCTGTCAGTGACTACGTTTACATGGACAGCAATAATCTAATTATTGACCTTATTCTGAGTAAGATAATATAGTGATTAAGGTGTTTATATGAGTTTCTTTTAGAATATTCCTTTCATGTACCTGTTTTACATGTTATAGAACATAGATCGATTAACGGCACACGTCATTACGTCACCGCGCCACGCCGACCGACGTCCCTCCAGAATTTTACGTATCAACATACAGTTCGTCGTTGTTATGGTAACGTATACAGTTTTGGGTGTTTTTATTTGAAATTTTTACGAAAACTTCAAGTACAGTTAATTATTTGTGATGCTATACATGCAAATAGACGACTCCTTGAAGCCGTGGGTTGCGTCCGAAACCGCATACTTACCTACTACATGGTAGCTGAGATACCCCTATTTCGCCTACTACGTAGTAGGTAAGTACGCGGTTTCGGACGCAGCTGTGCTCTCTTGTAAAACAGTTGAGCGCTGCTATGTGTGTACGTGACCTGTCGTAAAATGCGGTGAAAACTCCCACACGACGTTAATAGTGTGATTAAGGTCTGTATACATGTCTGTAATACACGTCGATAATGCGACTAAAACAGGAATACTCCACATCTTAATTTGATTTGTGTTTACTTCGAGTATGACTTTTATCGGATTAAAGAAAAAAAAATGCTGTTTACATGGTTGTTTCTTAATCAGAATATTGTCTTAATTGGGTTAATATGGGACTATTGTTGTCCATGTAAACATACTGACTGTTGGGCCCTTGAGCAAGGTTCAAAAGCCTCATCTGATCAGATCAACAGACATTTCTTTGGATAACAGTACTGAATAAATGTAAATATGATTTGAGTAAGACAACCCAAGTGGAAGCTATAGGTGTGTAGTGAAACTGGCATCTTGCGGGACCCAACAAAGAATTTGTAGAAGAGAGCGTTTTGTTACTTTCATAAAGGTGGTCAGATATGAAGCTTGGAGGACAAAGAAAAATGTTGATTAACATGCTGTGTGATGAACCTTGTTCATTCATTAATCTTCAGTAAATGTGTTACTCTTGGTAGGTTTATATTTTGGGTAAAAGAAGCACTTGAGTTCATTAATAAGTTTAAAAGACACAAACTATAAAATCTAATAACTGCAAGCATTATTATGTGGGCTGGAGTGGAATTAAAAACCCCACATGTACAGTGGATATAAAAAGTCTACACACCCGTGATAAAATGGCAGGTTTTTATGATGAAATAAATAATAAATAAATAAATAATTAAACCAAGATAAATCCATGTCAGAATATTTTCCACCCTCACTGTGAAATTACAACATATAAAAATTTATCAAAAAACAATCAAAACATTTCAGGAGAAATAAGAATAATAAAAAAGTTAACAAGAAACATCCAAGCTCAACTAAATCACCCCAAACAATGTGGCAAATGTGATATGGTTAGATGAGACCAAGTTCAAAAGGTATAATAATTCCATAATTCCAAAAGGTACATTTGGTGAAATAAAGTACATCACCCAGACAGCACCATACCCATAGTGCAGCACGATGGTGGCAGCATCATGCTGGCTGCTGTTTTTATCCAGAACTAAAAAGGTGGAGGGAATCATGAATAACTACAAATACTAGCCAATTTAAGTGCAAAACTTTCAGGTGTCTGCTAGTAAGCTGAAGATGAACAACAATGACCCAAAGCGTACATCCAAATAAACAAAAGGAATGGCAAAAGAAGATCAATGTTTTGAATGACTTGCTTGAGTCCAGATCTGAATCCAACTAAAAATCTGTGGGGTAACCTGAAGCGGGCTGTGTACAAGAGATGCCTGTACAATCTGATGGATCTAGATGTTATGTTTTTGCAAGAAATTATGATAGACTTTTACCCAAAAAAGAGTGACGTAATAAAATCAAAAGATGCTTCAACAAAGTGTTAGTTTAGGGGTTTGCACACTTATGTATCTAGGTTATTGTAAGTTTTTTATTTGTTATTTTTCCCCATATACAAGCCTCTGATTGTTTTTCATTTTATTTGCTTGCAATTTCACAGTAAAGCTCTGACATGGTTTATCTTAGTTTAATTTTATCACTTCACAAAAACCTCCCATTTATCAAGGGTGTGTAGATTTTATATACATTGTATATCATGCATTCAATTAAAACAATGTTATAATATGCCTTTCCTGCATTTTACTGTACCAACTCTAATCATACTCAGCACTCCAACCCTTCCCCCAGCCATGTCTTAGTTTTTCTCTCCCTCACATGCACATACTCCACAGCTCACTATATATGTGTGCCTGTGTGAGAGAGAAACAGTGCTGTCTTCCTGTGTGGCAGTACAACGCGAAACCCCCCCAACAAACACACATAAACAAACAGTGTGCTCGTCGTTCACGCCGACACTCTGTGTCGTGGCGGTTGCAGTTGACGATGATTGCATGGTCTCCTCAGAAGAGTTTGGGTCCTCGGCTGTTCCTGAGCAACAGAAGCAGAAAGGTAAATACAGATCTGGGAAACACTCCAACTTATGACACAGTTCTTACTCAAGATTTGTCTTATGACTGTCACTGAAAGAAGCTGTGTATGATAATCAGAGGAAGCAGAAAGAGAGAGGGAGTGAACAGGAAGTAGCATTTTGTCATGTCTTAGTATTGAATGGTATGTAGGCTGTATTATTGTATAATTTAGAGTGAAAGAGATAATAAGAGAGAACAGAGCAGCACTCCATTCCAATCAGGAGCAGCTATGAGAAATCTGCCCAGCTCAGCTGCAGGCTCATTTTTACTAACCACTTCTCTTTTCATGCAGAATATTCATCGCACTTTCATCTCAATCCATCGCAAGAAAGAGGCAATAAGAATGTGATCAGCATGTGTGTATGTTGCATGATAGCATATCACGTGTGGGTGTATGTACAGTTTTGTGCAAAACTGTTAGGCACCCTGAAATATTTATACATTTTGTCTTTTGCAGTAGTGTGGCAGGGGAAAAAACAGAAACATTTTACTAAATTATCCAAACAAAAATTTGCAAAGAGTTGTTCACAAAGTACCATTAAGGAAAAAAGAATAACCAATCACTTTTCAGATCAAATACCTTCTGAGGCTACTGAAACAAGTGAGATAGCCAGCATCTCAAGCAGAACTGTGGAATGTTCTCCAAAACATTTTGGGAAAACTTACCAGCCAATTTATATAAAGCTTCTTGACAGGGTTATGAAGAAAACTGATGCAAACGGTGGCCAAATATGTATTGGATTTATTTTTCTTTTGACGGTTTACCACTGTATATAGTAATTTACTTGACATATAGACAGTTTTTGTTTCATAATTTAGAAAGCACATTTGCTTCTTAAATTTTCTGTACATGGCGTTTACACAGTACTGTATATATTGAAACTTACCATTTTCCTGAAAATTAAGTGAATATTATACACATTTATTACATAATATTATTTACATTTATTTGCATTTATACAAAATATTGCTTAGAAATTTAAACATATAAAATTGCATAGGTCACAACATAGCTGAATATCTTAAAATTGCAGATGTGTCAATCAGAACATTATAACTTAATAGTTTTAATAAGTCGAGTGTTGTGATACGCATAGAAATGAGAGCCTAAGCTTTCCCATGTTGGTGTTTTCTCTGTGCATACTGCACTGATAGTTGTATCATATCAAAGCGGTCTGTATTTCATGGCTGTTTTTAAAAGAAAAATTGCACAAGTAAATGTCTTCACTGTACGCCACTGTTAGACAGTACTGGTGTAGACAAAGTTGTGAACATTCTGACAACTTGAAGAGAGCTTGATATTTTTTCCTTATAATGTATTTTTGGGTCTGAGCAGATTGAGTTACTGTAGTTTTACAGTTGAATTATGTCTTGACTCTATACTGGCGTGTTGTAATATTTCAGAAAAAAATTACTTTTACTACTATTTACTTATTTACTATTATTATGCTTGTGATTTAAAGTATTAAAATAATTGACTTTGCAATAACATATTTGAATAAGATTGCTCTCTGGCTGACTATTACTACCTTTTCTCATATTAGCTTATACTCACAGTAGCCTGAGAGGTCTCTGTGAAGAAAAACATGTGTTTTTCCAGTTCAACATTGTATTGTGCATCCATTCTTATCACTCAGCTTAGACAGAGACCAGCTCAGTAATTGCAGAAGTATTGAATCAAATCTACATAAGGCACACAAGTTCAAATCTTTAAATTTACTTCAAATTAATTAAAGTTTAATATCATATAAAGCTCTAACCTATTCTAATTTCATGACCGAAAGTAAATTTCAACATACACCTTATACTACCTCATACAGACACCATAAAGCTTTCCTTACTCATGGCTTTTTCGTCTTTGTAGATTTATTACACTTACATGGTTATAAGGCAATCTTTCTGCTGACCTTAAACATTTTCAGTTTTCTGAATTTCAGATTTATGCTTTAGAATTTTATTCTATTTTATCATATTTATATTATTTATAACATTTGATAACATTGATAACATTTATAAGAATTCACACAAGCCAACTAATTACACCTCATTACAAAAGTTAACCCAGGTTAAGCTTAGGTTGAAGGGACGGTTAATGGTCATTTCGTTTCTTACAACTTTAAAAATCATTTATTGGTCTTCTTTATACCACAGTTCCGTTGAGTTCGCAAATCTGGTCACAAGTGTGCTGACTGACATGCTTGTACAAATATGTTGAAAAAAGCCAACAATTTCCATGGGGTGAACATATTTTTTCACATGACTGTATATTCCATAATTATAAACAGTTAAAAAGTATGAAGTGTTGTTCAATAATCTGGTCTCAACACATCACCCTGTCATGCCAGGCCGCATCATGCTACCCAATCACTGATTATTTTCCTATAATCTCACACCTTTTGATTGATGTGGTCAGACAGGGGCATAATCATGAGGCAGGCCATAGAGGACGGTGTTTGCAAGACCTTAAAAATTTGTCAAACACTTCAGGATTAACTAACACATGGAATTTAAGTCCTGTGCCAGGCAGTAAATTGAAAGGTCCAGTTTTTATATCTATTTATGCCGTAGATATACAGGCAGAGCTTTTTGCTTTGATAAAATGGCAGCTATTCAGGTCTGTTGAACAATAACAGGTTTTTACTTATTTATTTATGAAATTCATTACTAGGGCTAATACTTAATTTTCAACTCATTTGGACGATGTAATAAAATTAGGTCTCTGAATGGCTGGCATGGTACTCATCGGATGTGTGTGTATTGCTCGGTGCATTGTATGTAAAGTTTGACAGGATAGGATGGAGTAGCTGAGTTAGAGGAGATTATTCAGAATGCAGTGCTCTGCTTAAGGCCACATCAAAATTTAGAACAGCAGAAACAAAGTGCTGAGGTCGAGGAATATTTTAGTAGATCACAGAAAATACCGGGGTGAGGTTTGAGGACATGTTTCAGGTATAGAGAGAGAGCGAGAGAGAGAGCGAGAGAGAGAGCG
This sequence comes from Noturus placidus, assembly GCA_022414735.1. NCBI lineage: Eukaryota > Metazoa > Chordata > Actinopteri > Siluriformes > Ictaluridae > Noturus > Noturus placidus. The sequence continues at coordinate 12,314 of JAFFST010052762.1, forward strand.
CATCAAATGAAAGATGAAAGCAAGATGAAAGATGACCAACAAAAGAGAGCTTGCAGAAGTGTTTACACCATTGGGGAAACTAGATCAATGTTTATATGATTCTCTGGCATTTGTCTGACGGTAATTATTCTTACTACGATTAGACTGCATGACAGTTAATGTGTGAGTAGGGGTCTATATACCTGGCAATGTCTTTGACAGTTATCTGACAATATTTGACAGCTTTGAACACAAGCTTCAGCTTTTATTTTATATATATATATATATATATAAATCTACTTTCCTTTTGGTTACTGATGTGAAGGTTGGGGCGAGGTTTAGGTGTAGGCATAGCATTAATAAGCTGCATTAATTCTTGTTAATGGACGGCCTCTGCAAAAATAGACATGTGTATTGTGCTGCCAGTTTGTGGATTGTAGAAGACCATTTTGCCTTATTTAACACTGCTTATTGTGAGTGTAGCATGTCCATCCTCCTTACTACAAAGTTGTGTTTTCGACTCTTTTTTACCCGTCTAGTATTTATCTAGGATAAAAAAGGTACATATTTTACTTTTATGAAAAGGCATGCCTCATATAGGCTTTGTCAGCAGCTTTATAAATTATAGGCTATAGTAACACAGATAGATCCGTTTATATCATTAACAAACAGTTCAGTTTCTCTTACTTCTTTCTACTTTCTATTAGACCTAGAGCTGACAAAAAGTATGCTCCTTATTTACTAACTACAACTGCTTTAAGAAAGCGGTGAAAAAAAGCCCACAGTTTTGTTGGTTAATAAATATATGGGCATTTTGTAGTACAAAATGTGTTGATCCAGTCCAGAGAATACAATCAACATACTAGGTAATGGCCGCTCGGAGGAATGTAAAGTAT
>JAFFST010052762.1:36325-50457 GCA_022414735.1 Noturus placidus
TGAATAATTTTGCACGCCCAATTTTTCAGTGTTTTATTTGTTGAAAAGGTTTGAAATATCCAATAAATTTAGTTGCACTTCATGATTGTGTCCCACCTGTTGTTGATTCTTCACAAAAAATTACAGTTTTATATCTTTTTTGTTTGAGGCCTGAAACGTGGCAAAAGGTCGAACAGTTCAAGGGGGTCGAATACTTTCGCAAGGCACTGTATATGTGTATATATGTGTATATGTGTATGTAAATGTGTGTGTGTGTGTGTGTGTGTGTATGTGTGTGTATATGTGTGTGTGTGTATATATATATATATATATAGATAGATAGATAGATAGATAGATAGATAGATGGAGTATATAGATAGATAGATATAGATATATCATGTATGTATGTTTGTGTATGTGTGTGTGTGTGTGTGTATATATATATGTATGTATGTATGTGTGTGTGAGAGAGAGAGAGATCTCTATCTCACAGAAGTGAGTACACCATTCACATTTTATACACATTTGATATCTATTCATGTGACAACCCTGAAGAAATGACACTTTGCTACAATGTAAAGTAGTGAGTGTACAGCTTGTGTAACAGTGTAAATTTGCTGTCCGCTCAAAATAACTCAACACACAGACATTAATGTCTAAACCGCTGGTAACAAAAGTGAGTACATTTCTAAGTGAAAATGTCCAAATTGGGCTCAAAGTGTCAATATTTTGTGTGGCCACCATTATTTTCCGGCTCTTCCTTAACCCTTTTGGGCATGGAGTTCACCAGAGCGTCACAGGTTGCCACTGGAGTCCTCTTCCACTCCTCCATGATGACATCACGGAGCTGGTGGATGTTAGAGACCTTGTGCTCCTCCACCTTCCATTTGAGGATTTCCCACAGATGCTCAATAGGGTTTAGGTCTGGAGACATGCTTGGCCAGTCCAACACCTTCACCCTCAGCTTCTTTAGCAAGGCAGTGGTTGTCTTTGAGGTGTGTTTGGGGTCATTTACATGCTGGAATATTGCATACTGATCATGCTCTGCTTCAGTATGTCACAGTACATGATTGCATTCATAGTTTATGGTATCTTTTGAAAATGACCTTTTTAATTATATTATACCTGCATACATTTTTCTGATTTGGATCTTTTATGGTTTGGGTCCATGTGTAAATAAATGCAAAGTTATTCTGACTAATCACCTGTATCCTATAGTGAAACATGTCTATCCTGATGAGAGCAGTCTCTTCCTGTATGACTATGGCACCATTCACAGGGCATGAGAGCACACTTAATGGTTTGAGTAGGAAGTTAATGTAAATCATATGCAGTGGCCTTTACAGTACCTCGATCTCAACCAAACTGAACACCTATAAGCTGTTCTGGAGGCATGTGGTGTGCCAGCACTTTAGTAATAAACTGTGTGTTTTTAATTTCATTTGGGACCCATCTGCGTATGTAAAAAGCCATATTTTCCTTTTATTTTTAAGTTTAGAAATGTTATGTTGGGACTGAAGAGAGAGAATGGAAAGTTTAAGAAGTGGTTTTGCAACTGTACTGAGCATGCCCTCTGGTCCCAAGTTTAAACTGCCATTATTGCGGTGGGGGTAATCAGTTGGGAATATCAAATGATCATACACCTTTGCAATGGTGGCCTTCATCTGGAAATGTTTACCCTGATTGTTTTGTTTCGTTTGGTCTCTGCTCGGTGTGTGTGGCCACCTGGTGCTTCTGTGGGAAACACTCGCTGTGGCTCTCAGTGTTTTAAATTCAATGTTGGTTTCATTTGTCAGGCTGGACAGCTTTAGTGATACAGCTCTGATGGGTTTCCTGTTTGTGGCTCTGCCTCTGCTGGCCTATGTTGCTCTTCTGATCTTGGAGATGTAGCATTTAGCTAAGAAATGTGCTTCCAAATGAGATTTTTCATGTGACCAAAATTCTTGAATCTTGAAAGGCGCGTGGTGCTCTATATCCTTGCCTTTGGAGAGTGGGACATTTTGGAGCTTGTGTTTGTGGCTGCTTTGTCCAAAGGACAGACATCTTCATCCAACCTGTGTGTGTGCGTGTGTCTGTCTGTGCGTGTGTCTGTCTGTGCGTGTGTCTGTCTGTGCGTGTGTCTGTCTGTGCGTCTGTGTCTGTCTGTGCGTCTGTGTCTGTCTGTGCGTCTGTGTCTGTCTGTGCGTCTGTGTCTGTCTGTGTGTGTGTCTGTCTGTGTGTGTGTCTGTCTGTGTGTGTGTGTGTGAGTAGGGGGTGGAGTGTTGTAAGATAGACTCCAGCTGTCTGGTGTTTCAATTCATACACCAACACTGTTCTCTTTGTTCTTTTCACAGTTACGGGAAAATAGTATCAACGAAGGCCATCTTGGATAAGACTACAAACAAATGCAAAGGTGTGTATGTTCTGCCATGTCTACAGCAAGCATGTGTTTCCACTCTTTCCCACCGAAAGTTAATGAATGCTTGTAATATAAACTAAAGTACAGATGCACAAATCCGCCGTATGGTGCATACAGATTGAATAATTGAAATGTACAGCGTTTATTTTATGCAGGTATGAAGGTATTGTGTGTAGTGTTCTATTTTAAGTTAATACAAACAATATTTCAAAAGTGAGCACTGCAGAAATACCAGCATGCCTCTGTGTAATGTTTTAATTTGCTTAGCCTGATCAAACAGCGTTGCTTGCAGAACTCGGAAAGTCAGCGCCAGCGCCTGTTTCCATGAGTTATACAGATTTCAGTGCCCTGCTCTGACTCATGACTTCTTGGCTGCTGTGTGTGCATGCACGAGTAAATGTATGACTCTGTCACTGCTTTGCTATGTGAGACTGGGAGGATCAGGAAACAGGTCACAGGCCTTTAGCATGGGGGGAGGATCAGGAAGTGTCCTCTGTATCTGCATTCTCTGCTGTTATTTCTGCTCTGGCTTTGCTGACTGGGTCAGGCCCTTGGTGTGCTTCCAGGGTGAGGGTTATGCAAGTGAGACGACAGGAGAGAGATTGAAGGTGGCATAGCTCAGAATCTGGCTCAGTTCCTGGGTTTGGCACCTGTGGAACTGCCAGGCCGTGCTGCACCTCGCCACTGTGATGTGGATTATTTATGTGCCTAGTAATCTCAGCCTGCCTGAGAAGATGGGTCTGTGTGTGTCTGTGTGTGTGTGTGTGTGTGTCTATGTGTAATTCTATCTCCCAGTTGACTGTGTGCTCAGCTGGCAACCAAAAGGTTAGATCTCTGTCAGTGCTTCGTATCTGTCCATAGACGCAATGGAACCTGAGGTGATACCAATCTATAAAAGAAGATAAAATTAAATAAAATATAATAAAGATAAAAATATAATAAGGAATATAGTACAATAGAGAATATATATATATGAATAAAAAAATTTACAATTTAGAATATAAAACAAAAATTACAATAATGAAATAGAATGAAATATAGAATTACTGTATATATTGAATGGAGTACATTTACATTACATTTACATTTATTCATTTAGCAGACGCTTTTATCCAAAGCGACTTACAAATGAGATCACAATCACACACCAATGGTAGCAGAGCTGCCATGCAAGGTGCTAGCTTGCCATCGGGGGCAATTTAGGGTTCAGTGTCTTGCCCAAGGACACTTCGGCATGTGATCACCCGGGCCGGGATTCGAACCGCCAACCCCACGATTAGTGGATTAGTGGACAACCCGCTCTACCGACTGAACCACAGCCGCGAGTAGAACGCAGAATAGAAATGCGTATAAACAATTGGCAAAACTGTACATGTGCAAACTGTAAAGAGGTGCAGAAACCTTCAAATTCCTCTGAAAGCTGTGCTTTCCCTTTCTTTTACACTTCTGACAGTTTAGCCCAGTGCTATCTGCTTTCTATAATCGCATCGCAAAGGAGGGAAGTCTTGGCTTGCCTTTGCAGATTTCTAATTGTGTAATACTCACGCAATACTCATGTTTCACCTCTGTATCTCAGTCCCAGTGTCAGTAGTCATAATCGCCTGAATGAGTGGTTGAGCTGCATGTATTTGCAGTTGGGCGTGTTTACAGTTTAAATATGGAAGCAACCACAGTGTCGCTGCAGCTTCCACAGCAGTCAAAGGTGACCAAGCATCAGACTGACTGAGTCACAGAATACTGAATTATTTTCAACATTCACAGTGTAGTATGTGCCTCAAGAGAACCTAACTAATGAAATCAGGAATTGAAACTCCTAGCCTCGTTGGGTGAAATCAGGTATCCGGGCACAAGAATTGCATTTCTACTGTGGGAATTTTCAGCTAAGCAGATCAGAGAGAACATTCGAGTCGTAAACAGATGTATATTTTATAATGAAACAGGTCTCCAAGTGGAACTTCTCTGCCAGGCTAATAGTTTTTAGATTTATTTTACTCCTTAGTTGTATTGTACCAAACCTATTTCCGAATTCCCAGCCACTAGCTAGTTCTCCCTTATTATACGACAGATACCACTTGAGGAAGGTGACGAATAATACAAGTTCTTTTGTACTGCTGCTTATGCAACATTATAGAGATGCTGAAATTGCTGGGAAGACTTGCTAATAAAAATCACTTCCTTATATACGAGTCTGTAGACATCCACAACTGGCTAGTATTGCCATCCTTCCCACAAAGAGAGCAGGTCCAGTTAGATTTTTTTGGGATAAGATCTTGCGATCCACCAACAACAGGGTGAACTCTTTTCTTTTGCACCACTTGGGATCCCTAAATGCCCGATTTTGAATTTTTATAGTACACTGCAAAGTTGACAAGTCGCGATGACAATGTAGTCATGAGCATGTGGAACAATTTCTGTTGCATCAGCCTGAGAAATTAAATCCTGCGCTGCAAATGAGGTCTGAGTTCACTGCAGACTCCAAGCAAGTTTTCTGCTATACTGTGCACTTTACTTGCTTATTACGTACATGTGCATTACACACACTCTTCTACATACAGTAGATGCAAACACAGTTCAACTGTTTAATTCATTCATTAAGTACTAACATGATTGGGATGAACCAAAAAAAAATTCAGCAGTTATTATGAATAAAAAACTGTAATTACGATTCACTCCGGTTTAGTTCCCCTCATCCATAGACTTGTAAGTTGTTCTAGTAGATAACAATTCCCTCTTTCCTGTCTTTTCCTGATATGCAATTTATTTATTTATTTATTTATTTATACGAGACTCCTGTATCACAACATATTTAGTGTTTCATTTAAATTCATTTGTAAGACGTAAATACCATTCATATGAATCCAAATTCATATGGGGCAGAGGTGGCTTGGCGGTTAAGCCTCAGGGTTGAGGGTCGGGGGGTTTAAACCCCAGCACTGCCAAGCTGCCACTGTTGGGACCTTAACCCCCTCTGCTCCATGGGCGCTGTATCATTCTGACCCTGCATTCTGACACTGGCTTCCTGACATGCTGGGGTATGCGAAGAAAAGAATTTCACTGTGCATATGTCTTTAATAAATACTCAGTATCATTATCAAATGAAATGAAATAAAAACCAAAAATACTATGCACTGTGAACATGGAAAAATTGAGTTAGGCTAATATGCAAGTAATGTAAATAAATGTAAATGTTAAAATAATTCAAAGCAAGACATTGCTTTTGGAAGAATGAGCCCACATCACTCTGTCACTCTGATAGATTTATTAAACCAGCAAATTGTGCATTCTGTTTCATAGTGTTTTTTTTTTTAACTGAATGGTAAATAAAGTACATCTAAAAATTAACAATCAGTGCTTTGTTTAGTCTCCTAATTCAACCTGCTGTCAGCTAATTAACTACTCAGTAAGTGGAAAGACTTGATTTACAGCCGCTCTGGCACAGCATTCAGTCCAGCTTATGTTCAGTATCCTCTGCTGAATGTTCATAAATCTGTCTTTAGAGATTTATTAACCATACATCACCAACATTGTACCATTAATGATGGTCATTAGTAATTTTTATATAATTACCAAGGCTGTAAATGGCAGAACTTCAAGCTACATATTTCAGTAGTTTTATTTGTTCAGCTAATATTCAGAAACGCCTAATGAATGTTCATGGCAATAACGTAGTATTGAATATATAGCTGTGAATGTACAAGCTATACATTTGTTGTTGTTGTGATTATGATTAAGCTTAGTTGCAAAACTGATAAACTAAACAGTGTAAAGTCTGTATTGGCATGGGACGCCTGAACATGGTGCAAGGATAATACAGAATTTGCATGGTTTATATATAATAGACAGGTGGAATTAAAATCCTGGACAGTGAAAAAAGTTGACATGAGATGTTCACACAATCAATTGGAAACGGTACAAAATTGAATTTTATTAAAGTGTTTTGCCTCCAAGTAGTGGAGTGCTGTGGCTCAGGAGGTAGGGTGGGTTGTCCACTAATCGTATGGTTGCAAGTTGCTCCCTACGGCAAGCTAGAACCTTACATGGCAGCTCTGCGACCATTTTGTGTGTGTGTGTGTGTGTGTGTGTGTAACAGCGTAAAGTACTTTGTAGAGCCACTAAGGTTAAAAAAGAGCTATACAGGTGCAGCCCATTTACCATAAATTGTACATTTTGTTTTCTTTTTCGTACAAATCCTAAATATATTTAATCCATTAGTTATGTAACTTGACTTTTACAAACAAAACAACTAAAGTAAGTTAACAACAAAATGAAACTATTCACAGGGACAACCTGTATTGTGGCTTCTTATGATTTGCTATTATATTCAATTAAGAGCAATACTTTCACAAACAAAAGAGAATCCCTTTGATAACCTCTGTTATCTTTATAATGTCGTTTTGGGCTCACTGTGATCTCAGTTCAGAATCCTTTGAGTATGAGAGTGTGACCTTTTTATGTGCAAGATTACTTGTATGCATGTGCATATATAGTATCTCACCAAAGTGTGAGTGTACACTGTAAGTGTACACTGTGAGTGTACACTTTTACATTGTAGCAAAGTGTCATTTCTTCAGTGTTGTCACATGAAAAGATATCATCAAACATTTACAAAAATGTGAGGGGTGTACTCACTTTTGTGAGATACTCTATGCAAATTCCTAAAATTAGATTAAGCATATTACACCAAGTTTTCTTGACTATTTTGCTTAAACTGAATATGCACCAGTCACACACCCCAGTGAAGTATGTACTGTATTGTATTGCATATACTTGAGAGGCCACAAGATTCTATATTAAGTTGTAATCGAGAAGGTCCGAGATTATAAAGACTGTTGTGTATTCCCAGGTTATGGCTTTGTGGACTTTGACAGCCCTGCTGCTGCACAGAAAGCCGTTAATGCTCTGAAGAACAGCGGCGTGCAAGCACAGATGGCAAAGGTAAGAGTACACCTGTTAGACTATCTGTCGTTTCTTCTCTCTTACCTGTTATTCTCTTTCTCTCTCTCTTCCTTATTGTCAGATGGTGTGTGTGTTTGATGGACGTGTGAATGGCACAGTAAAAGTCACGGCTTTAGTTGAATCTACTAAAATGAGTGAGCAAGATTTTTGTAATTGTAATCAGCCGATTATTTCTTATTCTTTTTTTCTGGCTGAATTAAAAGCAGTAAAGCCAAACTCAGTCTTGGTGTCCTAAAGGCTCAGAGTTCTGTTTTCATTTGCCTGAAAAGGCATCTTAACGAAAGCCGGATTGGACATGTCAGCCGGCCTGTACTCTGCAGAGGTGTGGGGATTTCTGTTCCTATATATGTCTGTGTTCATGCCTGTAGAACAGTATGTGAAAAGTGGGTGTATGTCTCTTGGGTAGAGAGAGAGAGAGAGAGAGAGAGAGAGAGAAGAGTACAAAGATAGTGTGATGACAGCAGGGTGACTATATCCAGTGGGAATTCTCCCTGGGGACGTGCCTCTCACACTCGTTCTGTCTCGCACTCAATACACACACAGAAACACACAGGAGCCTCTGTGTTCCCCTGACAAGGCTCTTCGCATGCTACAAAGCAGAGACTGTTTGAGGCGCACCCAGCTCTGACACTAACCTGAATGCATTCTGTAATGTTACTCGTTACGCACGCACACACATGCTTTGCAACTAATGCTTAGGTGTTGGCTGCAAATGGCATGATAAAGCCACATCTGACAGAATCTGGTGGAGAGAGAGACACACAGAGAGAGGGAGGGCAGGAGGGAAAGTCACCGTTTTCACTATGGCAACTTCTTAGCAGTCTTCACCCCAACCCTCCCCATTTAGAGCTCTCTATTCATTCCTAAATAGAAAGCACGGTGGGCTGAGAATGAAAAAGGATCTGCGAGACGAAGGAACGGAGAAAGTCTGGGGGAAAAAGACAGACAGACAAGGGAGGAGGGGCAGGACAGAGTGATATAATAAGAGGGATTATGAGCGCAATGGGATTTGCAGCTGTGCAGGTTTTCCTGTAAGCAAATTTGACTTCTACAATTAAGCACATTTCATGTGCGTCTGTGTGTGGGAGTGTGTCTGTAGCTGTACTCTCCTCTGTAATGTGTACAGCTGAGCTGCTGCTGCAGCAGCACACTCCCTGCACTTTCACATAGCTCAGCTAAAGCAAAGGAAGTAAATAATTGGCGGTAGTCATGGTAACAGGCCCGCCGACGCCATGCCATCCAGTCCATATAAAAGCTGAGTTCGGCTGTGCGGAGCTCGACAGGCGGGTACGAGCTGCTGGAAGTGCCCCTCGCAACCTTTTCCATTTCCAATTAGAGCTGCACTGTTCGGGGGGTGACGCGGTCGAGCTTAAGCCTGGCTTTTGTTCCGCACTCACTAGGAAGTTGAGATCTTTCGTTTAACTTTTCTTTTAAAGGTTTTTCTTTCACTGTTCGCACAATGAAGAGCCAGCCTGCATGGACTTAATGAATTCCTTCTCCATTCTGCGAGCTGCTCTTGGGTGCTTTGATGGGTTTCATTCACTAATTTTAAGCTCCGTGTTTGATGAAAGGTGTGTAAATTAGAGGGCAGGTACTTCAAGTGGTTCTGGGGAGTTTGTTCAAACACATTTTCAGTCAGTGCTAACAGCAACGTAAACATGGACTATTATACCAAAGTGCTTGTTGAATTCTCAAAACTTATTTGTCACAAGGTGTTGATTTATTTCCTATAACAGAAACTCTGTCATATTGTAGTAGTATTGGATGTCATTCAAATAATAGGTTTATATTAATGCACTAATTCAAATTGTTGAACCGTTATGAATTATTATTGTTTCTATAGTAACAACTCGTTCACAGAGACATAAAATGTAAATACAAACCAGTAGGATGTGTCATTCTTTAATAAATTAACAGTAATTGTAATTATTTGGCAAATTCCTGTTACATAAGAGGAATAAACACTACATGGCATGCTGTGATAGGAAAATAATCAACTTCTGGGTTGTAAGAGTCTTTCACTTTGTGTCACACTGCATCATCCCACCCCATCGTTGATTATATTTCTGTAAAGCCATGTCCTATTGGGTTTTATTCCTTACTTGAAGTTCAACTATAAGCTGCCTGGGCTGGGATTGCAAGAGGACACACACTGAGCTGTAAAAGAGTGTAGCACTTTGGGCTGAGTGGTGAAAACCATAAAGACCTATGAGAGAATCAAGGAGTGTTACACACATCTTTCATTTCTGCAATGATGTGCAAGTGTGCTGACTGAAAGGTCTGTTTATTAAACATTGTACTGCAAGCTCTGTTTGACTGAGTGTGTGTTTCGCATGGACATCTCCTTCATCTCCTTCACCCTGCATATTGGTGATTAACAAGAAATATTACTGCTGGTTACAGGCTTCTAACTCCTACGCACATTACAGACACACATTGCACACACACATTACACACACATCTTATACAGAGAATCACATGACCTGATTTGATTGAATGGTTAGCTGACCTGTTTCTCTGCACAAACAGATGTCGTATCGAGGTCTGCCAAAATTCTGTCCTGCTGTTATTACGCACACACACAGTCTCGCAAACGCATATATAGTATAATCAGCAATAAAAGAAACACCCCTTTTTCAGGAGACTGTATTTTAAAGATAATGTTGTAAAATCCATATAAGCTTTACATATCTTTTTGGAAAGGGTTTAAACGATATTTTTTGTGCTTGTTCAATGAACCATAAATGATTATTGCACATGCACCTGTGGAACGGTCCTTAAGACACGAACAGTTTACAGGCGGTAGGCAATTAAGGTCACGGTTACAATAACTTTGGACACTAAAGAATCATTTCTACTGACTTTGAAAAACACCAGAAGAAAGATGTCTAGGGTTCCTGCTCACCTGCGTGAACATGCCATAGACCTGCTGCAGGGAGGAATGAGGACTGCAGATGTGTTCAGAGCAATAAACTGCAATGTCTGCAATGTAAGAAGCTCAAGACAATGCTACAGGGAGATGGGCAGGACAGCTGATTGTCTTTGCAGCGGAAAGACGAAGTAATCGAAAACTTGCAAATGCCTTGGTAGAAGAGTGGAGTAACATCTCACAGCAAAAACTGACCAATCTGGTGGAGTCCATGAGGATGAGATGCACTGTGGTACTTAAAGCAGCTGATATTGACTTTTAATATCGACCCACCCCACCCCTTAATTCATGGACTCATTATTCCATTTCTGCTCTTCAAATGTCTGTGAAACATGTTCATGTCTCTGTTGTATCTTATGTTAATACAAATATTTAAGCGTTAAGAAATTTGCTGGAAATAAAAGCAGCTGAATGTAAGAGGACATTTCCTTTTTTTTTGCAGAGTGTATTTACTCACATTCTTAGGAGGTAAATTTGTAAATGTTTGAGCTCACATACAGTTCTATGCAACGGTTCAGGGACCTCTGGCCAAATGACGTATTTTGTTGAAGAGAAATTAAGTCCATAAAACACTTTTTTTCTGCCAGTATTCTACAAATATTAATGCACATGCTAAGAAACACCCCGTGTCCATTCTTTCATCTATCTGTGCAGTGTTTCCCTGCTCCTGGCTCCCACACAAACCCAAACATTGTACAAGGTGTCCCAAAAGTCTCCATACATAGGGGAACTTAACACGTTTGAGCAAAATGTCTTTTTTTTTTTTTTTTTTTTTTTTTTTTTTTTTTTTTACTTTTTTTTACTTTTTTTTCAGATAAATAACAAAAAAATCATGATTTAAAAAATGTGCTAATGCAGATCAGCCTTTAAGAATGCCTTATACAAAAGCCCAACATATTGAAATCATTCTCATGGTTAGATCAGGAATCTTGCGATTGCGAAGATTGCGATGGACTTTAACAGTAAACATTGCAAGCACATCACCAATGACATGCTTTCCAAATGTTTTTCCAAAAGACTGGAAGTGGACGCCCACGAACATCCACTGACGAAGGCACAATCAATGTTGTTCTGACAAACATAGTCCCCTATATACAGTATGGAGACTTTTGTTGACACCCCATGCTGCTTCTTTTTTCCTCCACACATTCCTTTGGTTATTGTGGGAAAAGAGTACCATTTTTACTTTGTCAGGCTACAGAACAAGTTTCCAAAATGCCTCTGGCTTTGAAGATGGGATGGAAGAGTCATCAGAAGGAAACCTTAGCTGTGACCTCATCACAAAAGTCTTATGTTAGTAAATTATGTTTGTTGCACCGTAGAATGGTACATAACCACTTCTGTGTAAACCTTGCAAATCCTTAGTTTCCTTTGGGGGTTTTGCTTTGCCTTTCTACTCAGCATACAGGCAATCCTGTCTGAGAATTTTCTTGGTCTTCCCAATCTTGATTTGACTTCCACAGTTCTTCTTAACTGCCATTTAGTTGATGACATTTTGGACAGTGGAAGTTGTGTGCCGGAAGAGCTTTTATATCTATTCATAGCCTTCCTCTGCTTTGTTCTCTGCAATTAGCTTCATTTTCAGATAGCCAGCTGTTGTTTCTTGTTGAGTGTTAGTACAAGGTTTGAAGAAAATTACATTCTGTAATTATTACTCCTAATGACCATTCTTGACCTGTCTATTAAGTCCTAATGAGTCAATTAAGGTTTAACAAATTAATTCAGTTCTCAGACTTTATAATTGGAAAGGTGTCCAAACTTTTACACATGCCACAATTATTTTATGTTCTATTTTGTTTTGGGTTTGTTTTTTTTGTTTTTTTTTAAGTTAATTCAAAATAAAAAGTAATTGTGCGTTAACGTTTGCAGAAAAAATATTTTTGCAAATAGTTTGCTGCAGCTATTGTGTTGAGTTCTTTTTACTTAATAATATGCACATAGGCCCAGGGTGCCTGAACTTTTGCATACAACTGTACCTCTCAGATCCGAGCTGTAGCTAAGGGGAAGGGCATATACTGTATTTTGCCTCAAAAATATCCTTAAGTAAGAGATAATATATTTGAGATCACTATTTTTTATTTTATTTTATTTTTTACACATTTTAATTACATTGAAATTCAAATGATAGGCTTAATAACATGTCGTCATTTCAGGAAGCCAGATATCCTGACAGATTAGTTCCAAATGCACCCTTTTAAAAAAAAAAAAAAATAATAATAAAATGTATTAGAATTATATTGTCTTAAAGAATTATTCTTTAGGATCAGGTTCATTATACCTTAAGGTTAGTACTTGATGGACTTACTTGATGGAATTACTGTACAGTATGCATTTTCTTAATGATTTTACATATGGATTATACCTAGAAGTAATAGTAAGCTGCGAGCTGTTTGCAAGACAGAGATTTTTCCTCCTTTTAAGGTTTGGCTGTACTTGAAGGAAAGCTCCAGCATTTTGTTCAGATTTGTTCATCTGTAGCGTGTTTAATTAGTGCAGACAAGAATTTCAGCATGTTTCCCTGTGCTGAGAAAGAACAGAAAATCCTGTTGACTTAAATTTCAATAATAATTTTAATAAAGTCTAAGGATAGTTGTTGAAGCAGTCAGTAAATGGTTATACAAAGCACACATTTTTTGTTAAATGCTTTCTTGAATTCTTCAGTCACACTTCTTATTGAATTTAGCCTGAAATTTGTATAATTCATCCTGTGGTTGTGTGACACCAACTTTGATGAAAGCGTACATATAAGTGTTTTGTAGAGTATAGTCGTTGTAGTTTTGCATTGGTGTTAAATATAGACTTCCATTGAGTAAGTGTTTCTTGAGTACTGGTTTTACATCCTTTGCTCAGACCATGGAAGCATAGGTAGACGTTAGGTCGAGGGGGGGGATTTTTTTTTTCATTTAACACTAAGGTATTATTTAAACAGACTATGTTGTTATAGTGTTGACAAAATCTGCCTTGTTTTACTCAAAACTCCATCTGCCCCATGACACCCAAATGCCCCCACTCCAAATGTTCTAGTTATGACACTGTCTAAAATACCTCACTTGACCCAGCCACATGTGAGTGTGAGTGTGCGGGATCAAGGAAACCTGGGAATTCCGATGCCTTTCTGTCCAAACACACTGTAATCCCTATAAACCCCCAAAGCACTCTCAAGCTGTTAATACCAGAGCTGAGAGCAGTAATTTAGCATTGTGTGCCTGTAGCTAGCCAGCTTCTAGCCATCACTGCTAATCTCCTCACACACATATAACCACTAATCTGCTGACCAAGCACTCCAAATCATATCGTGCACACATGAGGTCAGAGAGCTGTCCTTGATTCCCAAGCAGAGTCGTCATTTAATTACCCCTAGAGGTTTACCTTGCTTCCTCTGGTGAAAGTGATGGATCTGTTGAAAGTCAGCTCTGTAAAATAGGACAGCATTAACATACAGAATGCCATCAAATTTGATGGGCTGCGTGCCTGGTGCTGATTTGTGTTAAATGCCTGCCCCAGTCTTTTCTCTCTTTTTAGACTAACCAGTTTGACAGCTCTGCTGATCCTCCATCCTGCCTTCCTCATTTCACTGTGCTGGATTCACCCTCTCAGAGCTCAGCATCTCTCAAATCTTCACTGTTCCCTAATAGAGCCATGTTGATCTTTCTGCCAGAGTGTTACTTTGGTAATCCTACCCCATCTCTCGCTTTCTCTATCATTTGCGCTCTCTCTCTCTCACTCTCTCCCTGTCCTTCCTTCTCTATGGTTCTTTCTGGCGGGCGTTGAATGCAGTAGGATGTTAATGAATATTAATGAGGCAGCCCCTCACTCTCCTGGGAGCCCGTCTCTCTCTCTCTCTCTCTCATGCTCTCCCCCCCCCCCCCC